>JASDQU010334110.1:770-12702 GCA_032191745.1 Picea mariana
AGGCGAACCTAGTGAATTGGAGAAGTCTATCAAGGAAGTTCTTAAGAAGCTAATGGTCAACATACCGATATCCGAAGGTATCCAGGCATCATCAACTAGGGTACTACAGGCTCCCCCTTCGATCGGACGTCATTCCGGCCGTGTCAACCCCGTAACTGAACAACGAAGTAAGCACCACGGTAATCTGGCTAATGCGAAGCAGATTCCATCAATCCTACCTGAATATATTCCACCTCTGGTTGGCATTGTTAACTACGACAGTATTCCTCGAGATTTTGAGTACTTCGTGTTCACTGCGTACATTCCGAAAGAAATTCGCATAGTCGGGAGTCAGTTAGGACAGATCCCGCTATTGAAGAACAAAGACTTCAACTTAGGAGACCAGAAGAACTACACCATGTTAGCTCCCCACCGCTACTTAATGAAGACAACCGGAAAGAAACCTAGCCTTGTCTCACAACCATGGATTAAGGGGTTGGCGCAGTCCACCGTGTTGAACATGATGAAGATCTTGCATTTTGGCCACCACCAGGAGGTTAACACTTGCGTTAAACTCCTTATGTCGTGCTATCATGGCAGATATTTATGGCTCGATAGAAGGATTACTGTGGATCCGGTGTTGATCCACCAGATCACAAGTTTAAGTGTGAAGGGTCCTGACCCTCTGCAGTTTTATCCAGGGAAGGCCTCAGACCGTTCGTTAGCACAACGCATCAAAGAAGCTTACGGAGAGGTAGAAAAAGGAAAGCGAGGTTACAAGGTAGCCTCTATACAGGATGGCACAGTGCACCTTGCTTGTCAACTCTTAGCTGGCAAGATAGTGAGGAAGAACCTCCCCACACAGGTCATCGGGTTCATGGTGGACCTCGCAACAAAGTGTGTGGAGGGCATGTAGATGAACTGAGCGAACTACCTCATAAACGAATTAGAAAAGGATTGTCGCGAAGCCCAGGACTTGGGATATGAATTTCATTACAGCTGGTTGATCATCTTGATCACATTTGTCACTTGGAAAATGCCCGAAGGAGCTACCTTCCCAGAGATCGAACCTATGGAGCCCCTGGCCGCTCGGTTTTCCACCTTGTGGTATACCAATGACATGATGAAGCTGTGGCAATCCAATGCCATGTTCCATGGATATTACCAACAATTGAAGGTCGCCATCGAATCATTCCCGCATATGACACTGCGCACCCTACATCAGTACCAACCCATAGCGAAGTTCCGCATTGATCCCCACTTCATCTACATCACCGCGCGAAGAGATGAGCACTAGGAAGAATTATTGTCATGCTACAAGCTGACAGATGAAGATATGGAGCAGATTACAAAGGAATGGACATAGGAATTCTTGTACCTGTCACCGATGCAGAATTATCCAATACTGACACCATAGGAAGTCTGATAGTTACACAAGTTGAACATGTCGGACAGTCCAATGGGATGAAGAAGTAGAAAAAGCAGGATGAAGTCCAGGACATAGAGAGTGATGAAGAGGACAATGCTTTTAGAGATAACGAGTCTGACTCGCCAGGAGGAGGAGAAGGCGAAGCAGAAGGACAAGGAGGAGGAGATGAAAGAGAAGAAGAGCAAGGAGGAGGCGAAGCTACACCGCCGAAAGATCCCCCTACTGGGACAACAACACCGCCGAAAGATCCCCCTACTGGGATAACAACACCGTAAAAGAGGAAAGTTTCTTCGAAGAAACCTTCAACAAGGAAGAAAATGTGCGCCAATAAGCCACAGTTGGACCGATGACGACATCAGTCTGGTCTGCGGAGCTATGGAGGACGCTTCTGAAGACATGTTGAAAAGATATGGACAGAAGTAGGAGGAGTTGTACATAAGGATTGAGAGGGAATTGAAGGAAGTGCAACAAGTTGTTCGCTTGGTCCACGCAGTAACTATTGTGTCGTCTGCGCTTTCCTCATCACAAACTGCAGAATTTGGGGACGAACCAGCCCAGTTAAGAAGGCTTGTAGATTCAACAGAAGCCCGGTTCTAGAGAGCTCAGGAAGAGAAGGAGAAGGCTACAGAAGCCTTGAAAAAGGAGAAATACGAAGTACTAGTACAATTACGAGCAACGCAGGACAATGTAGCTACCCATGAAAGCGAGAAAGCTGAGATTCAGGGGGAGAAAGCCCAACTACAGAGGGAAAAAAAGCAGTTGCTCGCAGAACAAGCCATGGTCAAAGAAGTGGTAAGTAAAGCACGTCACTCTGTGCCAGTCTTGGCATAGGAGGAGCAAGAGTCAATCAAAGCTCAAGTAGTGAAGCTCGCAGAGACCATCCAACAACTTCAGACTAGGATAATTGATTTGGAGGCTCGAACAGTACCGAGCACCACGCATGAGGTGCGTGACCAGAGGGAGGAGACGACCAAAAATATAGTAGCAAGTATAAGAGCCCTCGCCTCGAAATGTAAGCAGTTAAGTGATAAAAGTGCCTAGACATATGAACGCCTCACTAAGGATTCAGAGCTAAGGAGGTTAGAAGCACAGTTACAAGAGGTGCAACAACAAGCATTTTCGTTGCAGGCGCAGATGAAGCTGCTCACCACAGTGGAAAGAATGAAGAGATCCCAGGAGCAGCACACAGTACAACAACAGATCACTGCCCTCCAGGGTAACGTAATGGAAGTACCGCAGAAGCTACAACCTGTGTAGGATGAAGCTTGCAAGGTGTTTGAGGAGATTGGTGGACAAGGCTCACAACTAGATCAAGTAGTTGCAGCAATAGAACAACGCCTGGAAGGGACTGTTACAGAGCACACAGTCCAGCAGGCTTAGGTGAGGCAGCAAGTCGAGGCAACTTGGGTTAAGCTCAAGGCTTTCGAAGCAACATTGTCCGCACCTGAGTGACTCGGGACGAGTCACAGGTGAGTGTTGGGGGCCTGTTGGCCCTCGACCAAGTTTTGAGGAAACCTTGGTAAGATTTGGCCCACTTTTGGACTTTGACACGTTGGTCAAAGAAGGAGTGCCCAGGTGGAGCTGAGATCATGGATCTCATCGATTTTGGGGGTTATGTGGACCCAGTAAAGGGTCCTCTAGGGTTTTGTAACGGGTTTATGGGATGTCGGCCCATGAGGTTTTCCCATGTTTAGGCCTTATTGTAAGGGTTTGTAAAATATCAATAAAGAAGAATGTATTGTAGAAGTAGAGAAGTGAAAGTAGTTCGAGTTGCTTTGTGCAAAAGAATGTATGTGCGTTGAGGCTTTGTGCTCGATAGAGGGTTGGCTCTGTGCATTGACCTAGTTTTGGAAGGAGGATCTAGTGCTTAGTGCGCAAATCTCCAGGCTTGTGCGAAGCTCAACTCTGTGGCTTGGTGCACAAGAGTGAATGAATGTAAGATTCTAGCAAATAATAAAGAGGTGAAGCAGTTTGTGGACGTAGCCCCACTCTGGGGTGAACCATGTATATCTAGTGTCTCATGGTTTGCTTTGTGTTGTGTTATTTCTGTGACAAATTTGCTTAGTGCTTTGATTATGATGTGTAATAGATAGATCCTTTGTTGCTTAAGTACTTTACTTGTGTTAAGGGTAAATGAATGTTAGATTTAACTTATAATGCTAAGTGCTAAGTGCTTAGGGTATATTCTCATTTGTTGTTACTGTGTCGATCTATATTCTACGATGTTAACAGGGTTAATAAACTAATGCATGTCACTTCCTAAGCGTTAACAAAATATTATGTGAAGTACTCTTATCACAGATTCATGTCCCAGCGTGGTTACAGGCACCTGCATCCTGTAACCCCCCCTGCTTCTACCTCGGGTGAGACTTCACCTGGTTACAAACACCTGCGTCCTGTAACCCCCCTTGCTTCTACCTCGGGTGAGACTTCGCCTGCTTCATAGGTGTTGCCAAAAGGGCCGGTAGTCAGGGTTTTGTTGGTGCGTTGTTAAGCGTTGAACCCTAGGTATGCCCCTATGCCAACACAAATTGCAAATAGTAAACAACAAACAACGGATAAGAATGAAACCATGGCACTGAAACTTACTCGTGAATGGGGAACGACAGAAGCGCAGTTCCAATTGCGGATGCAAAATCCAAACCCTGCAAACTGCAACAACAAGTCCAACTGCAGATGCAAAAACCAACCTTGCAAAGTTGAAGCAAACAAGGGCGCAAGATTTCAACCCTGCAAAGTGCAAGAACAGGTTGAACTGCGGGTACAAGACTTCACCCTTGCAAAGTTGAAGCAAACAAGAGAAAGCAACAAGCAACAAACCAATGAACAAGCACCAAGAGGTCCAACTGCAGCCGTAGGACCTCAACTTTGCAAAGTTGAACAAACAACAATAAGCAGCATCCAACGAACCAACGAGCAAGCAACAACCAACGAACCAGTAATGCCAGTGAAGAACAATATTTCCCAAATTCACTGCAGACAAGATTGTATCCAAAAATCAGAGGAAAATGTATTGTAACATGCTTGTTAAGTAAACATTTAAGGTTGTGAGGCATGTTAGGTAAACATTTAAGGCTGTTAGAACCGTTCAAGGGCCTCATGCTATGTAAACATTTAAGAAAGAATGCAGTGTGGCAGGCCTGCTTACGTACGTAACAATAATAAAAATGCCTCTTTACGTAGTTAATAATAATAATAATAAAATATTAATAATAACAATAGTTCGAACAATAGAGACTATGCAAAAAATGTATAGTCAAAGGACAAACTAATATGAAGTCAACTAATAAAAAACTGGCTCTCGATGCTCAAAACTTTGGATATCTAAACATTTGAATAAAAATTCAAAAAGACCGTAGATGATCAAAAACTCTGGATATGTTAACATATAGAACATTGGGAATAGCGAAGCTGACAATAAGACTTTGAATCTATTATCCAATGAGATCATTACATATAAGGGTTTTTTTATTATATAAAAAATAATGCTTTTAGTTCTCTGGTTCGAACAATAGAGATTATGCAAAAAAATTAGTCAAAGGACAAACTAATATGAAGTCAACGAATTATCGATCATTATAGTCCCTCTATGCCTTCGACAGGGACTAATAAGATAGATTTCATTCCACAATTATATTATATAGGTTTTTTTTAATTTGTGGTTGTTCTCTATGTGATGTACATATTCCTGCAATGACTAATATCTATGGTACGATTTGATTCTCTGCAGTGGGATTATGCCAGACACATGTTGTGAATAATCCATAAAGACAACAATTATGAGACATGGACAATTGATAAGGCATTACTCACCACCAAACTTTCATAATCCTAAAGCAGATGCAAATCTCTCAAACATAACCTTGATTCTAACATGGCCTATACTTTCATATGGCATATTCCATAGTTGGGATTCCATTCCACATTAATATTTTCCTCTCTCCCCTGCTTGTTTTTGCAAGCACGTTTTTATGAAACATTATTTGAATCTATCACATGATTCAAATCCAAAAACATGGACATTTCTACAAGCAAAACAAAAGCCTTCAATCCTTAATGAAATATCATTTTTTTTTTTGGAATTAATTGTGTGGAATATATAATACTAAAATCATTTACTATGATCCATTTTCCATGAGCATCATTCACTAATGACCAATATCTTATAAGTTTTTAAATAGTCTACTTGAGCATGTTTGACCCAAAGTTGTTCATGAGGTTGAATAGTCTACTCAAGTGTGCTTGACCCAAAGTTGTAGTTGAGATGGGTAACTTTCTTTAGAAAACAAGCTTTAGAGGCGATGATTGATGCTATGTGTGTTTCAATCCCACTCCTTTGGTTCTATGAGCATCGCTCGATGCAATGAATGTTAATTTGTATTGGAATTTTTGCTCAACAAATCTTGTTTATTGGGTCCAAACCCTGGAGACGATGATCAACGCCATGATAGTCATTTCACTATTTCCATTCCCACTTCTTCACCTATGTGAGTATTATTGAATGCAATGAATACTAAGTGGACTATTCAAGCTCACAAATCTATTTCTTTATTACACCTACCTCTGGCAGGATGTATTGTAATTACTTTGGAGTCAAACTTCATTGACTTTATATTAGTTCATAAGTTTTTAAATAAATTTCTAAAGTCTAACATTACAATTTGAAAAATAATGATTTTAATTTTATTATAAAATTATTTATTTATCATTGCATTGATTCAAAATTTTGAAATGACCATTTTTATGTAGTTTTGTGTAACTTTTGTCATATTAAAAAAAACAATAATCACACATGGCATTTCATTATTTTTAAACTTTAAAGCCCTCCGTATAGAAAGTTGTGATTCATTTTTGAGTTCAAGTTCTCGTCCTCCGCACAGAAGTACACATGCCTGCAAGTAATGATGAGACAAACATTTAAATAATAAAAAAATCTAAGATGTCTAGGTTTTAACTTTTCAAAAAACACTAGTTGGTTCAGAGCCAAGGGTTTTCATTTAGCCCGTTTCCAATGGCAGCACCTTGGTGATAGGCGATCTAGGATTATGTTTTGGATGCTTGTCCTCGCATGCAACTATCCTTGAGAAATCGACCCATTCGAAGGTTTTAGGAGCATGCAACCGAAGGCTAACAGATAGTGGATTCCATGTGGAGGGTTCATTGTCCCACTTATGAAAGAGTTTAATTATAGTGCACGTAGGTGCAGGTACCAGAGCAATAGATGACGTAGAAATTGATTTCGTAGAGGACAAAAAGGATAGGGAGGACATTTTCCAATCAGACAAAGATTTTATCTGTATGCAGAGGCCAAAACGCGCAGTCAATTTGGAAGACTTATCATCGTTGGATTCAAAGGTGTTGTGCAATCCGAGTTCAGGTTTTCCAAGGCAGGGGAAGCAGTTATCATCAAATGGATGCAAGTTGTATGAAGTTAATGTGCCAGGTCTAGTTCCAGCTTTGAAACCGAAGAATGTAGCTAGATAACCTAATACAGATCCTCGTTCACCACCTTTGCATGAAGCTGAAACGACGTTGGTCTCCAAGTCTCGTGAAGGCAGGGGTAGAGTGGGGTCTAAGGAGTCAAGTCCACCCAAGTATTTAGCAAAGTCGAAGAAAAAAAGCAACGTTGCTGGAAGGTTCGCAAAGAGAAACACATAATGGTTGTTAGGGCCGATGTTTCCTTGGATGAGATTCCAGACATGTTAGGGAAAGCAATAGTCAAGCGATTTTGCGAGAAGATAGTCTCCTCGTCTTCCTTATAGAAATGGCTCGATGACAATTGGTCGAATCTACTAGCTTATTGTCCTGAGTTCCACACCCTAGAAAGAGGGTGGATCTGTTTTAAATTCATATCAAAGCAAGACATGGCATATATTTTCAATAGAACTTGGGGTTGGGGCCCTTTTGGCCTGGTTCTCAAAGAGTGGGAAATATCCTTTGATCCTACCATAGATGTTATGGCTCCCACAAAAGTATGTGCCATCCTCCCAAATCTCCCGATGGTTTTTTGGGAGGAAGTGTTCATGGTGTTGATTGGGAATAACCTTGGGAGATTCGTCAGTTGCGAACTTGATTGGCAATTGAAGATAGATTTGTTGAAATAATAATGCATTTGACATATTTTAGATTAATTGTTGTTAGTTGTTATATCTCAAAGGTCCAAGAGTTAGAGAAATATGCTTGAGAGATTTGTGGAGAGATTGTTGAGTGAATTAAGGAGTAATTATTGAGAGATTATAGGAGATGGTTTACTCCCGAGACATCTCCTCTCTATGTATGTATGCTTTGGTAATGAAAAAGTTTGAGCTAGGTGTGCATTATTGTTGAATTTAATTGCTCCATTAATTTGCTATTGTGTTTCTTCAAAATTGCAGGTGGGTGTGGCTCTAAATTGAGGTAGGCTTAAGGGAAGGGCTCCTTGATGAAATTGAACTAGTATGGGGTGGATTCACTTGGTTGCAGAGGATTGACTATTGGCGAGTTCCTTTCCGGTGTTTTGGATGCCACAAGGTTGGTCACCTCCAGGCGCAATGTCGAAGACCTCCATTTTATTCTCCCCCTTTCATCGTACGTGGAAGCGCAAGGTTTATTTGGAGGGGTCTGCTTCAAACTCTCAAAAGTCTGATGTTGGGGCCAATGAGAGCGAGTATTCTTCTCTGAGTAAAGAATATTATACTCCTCTCAATAAGTCCTCAAGTCCGGGTAAGCCATCTAATCCCTTTTTATCTATTTCGATTATGCTTTCTTTTGAAAAACTAAAATCTATGGTTCATCTTGTGCCCCCCCATTTATGCAAATGAGGTTGTTTCGTTGAGAAAGTCTACTTAGATTTTCAGGGACTCTTCTCTTTTGGTCAATTGCCCCCGCCTTCCCAAATCAGTTCATGCTTCCCTCCTCTCCCTCTATTCATTTTTATCCCTAGTCTTGTAATCCCCTTCTCTCCTCGTCCTCTCCCTCAAAGGTCTCTTCTAATTTTATGGTATTAGAGTCCTTCAAGTCTTCCTATAAGTCCAATTATATTTTAAAGTTGAGGGTTAAGAAAAACCCTGAGGACTTTTTTCCTAGGGGATTGGTGATGGATAAAAATGCGTTTGGTCATGCGAGGTGAAAATATTTTATCTCTCTAGCTCATATTCAAGTTGTCAAAGAAATTATGAGCGGTAAGCAGACAACAATAACTCGAGCCCTTAGAGTGGGGAAATCCCGTGGAAAAGTGACCCAATGATAATTATGTCCTTCAATGCTTGCGGGGTGGGGGGAAACTCCAAATTAAATGCCCTTAAAAGGCTTGTTTTCTCAAGCAAGATAGATTTCATATTAACCCAAGAAACTATGTGTAGTGTTGAGAAAGCAGTAGAGACCTTCAAACATTGGCTTAAGGAATGGTCTTTTTGTTCTGTAGATTTGGAGGGGATTTTAGGAGCTTTGCTTTCAGCCTGAAGCCCTAAAATTAAAGCTTTGTCCTCTTCTTTGATCCCTTCGGGTATTGTGGTGGATGTGATGGACTCGGTTTTAAACTGCACTTTCAAAATTGTCAACATTTATGGTCTATATGCCGACAAGATTCCTTTCTGGAATGGTTTGAGTAGTAGTGGGTTCCTCTCTTATCAACATCTAATCCTAGGAGGGGAATTGAATTTCACGTTTTCACTAAAATAAGTGTGGGGTGAGCAACCAAGACAAGATCCACAAGAACGTTTCTTCTCTCATTGGATCGAAAAAAATCATTTGATTGATTTGTTGCCTTAGAAACTCTCTCAGACTTGGCGCAACTGGAGAAAAGGCTCAACCCTCGTTGCTAAACACCTCGATCGTTTCCTTTTATCCGAATACATGATTGATCTTCCATGGTCCTTCAAGTTGAAAGTTTTAGTAGGCAGTATGTCAGATCATATGTTGATATCATTGGAAATTGCACTAAAAGGCCTCAAGCCTCCTGTCCCTTTTAAATTCAACCATAGGTGGCTCAAAGAGGAAGAATATAAGAATCTGGTTCATTATGTATGGAGGACTTTAGTGGAAAATCAAGAAAGCACCCTTATATTTTAATTTGTAGATGATCCAGGTGGATATTGGTGGCCACCCACTTCTTTCAATTGGCTCCTCTTTTCAGTTTTTAATGCAACACGTTCTTTTGTGCTTCTTTGTAATTGTGGGTTCTACACTTCCAGGGCTGTTTGAAGCCCTACACATCTTCCAGGTGGATATTGGTGGCCTCCCACATAATCCAACTGGCCTATTTTGTATGTTTTCATGTCAACACATCTTGTTGTACTTCCAGGGCCGTTTTGGGGTCCTAAACAATGTTTTTTTGGTTTGCCATAATCAAACTCTAGACTGAGTCAGAGTTTGAAGGTGTAATGCGTAGTTCTCAAAAAGACCTTTCCAACAGGCTATCATGCGCCTAAAACATATATTGTATGCAAAAGTTACGACCCGGAGAAGTTAATGTACTAACTTACCCAAACGGGGCCCACATGACTTTTGGCGTTTCATCTCCTAAGGTTAGGTTTTTGGATTTATAGGGTTTTGGCATTCATGTTTATCATAAAAGGCTTTCAGAGCCTCATTGTAATCATCTTCTTGTGAATGAGCATAGTCGTCACATCTCTTCTCAGAGATAAAGCTGCCACCATTCTAGCGAGTCTTAGACTCTATATTTTTATAGTCTCTTTACAACTCTTTCATTAATAGAAATCAAGTATTGTTGTATTTCTCTGTTTCTGGCAATTTTCATGAGTGTTTCATTGTAATATATTTGCTTTCATTTTGTTCTGAAAATAATCTGGATCAACAGAAAATCTAGCCAGGGTAAAAAAAGCATTAATCATTAGGGCCAAGGGTTATAATTCAAGGGAAAAATCCCTTCTAGAAAATGTATAAGCCCAAATTGAGGAGATGTTGATTGCAAATTTGACATCCTCTCTCTTTGAAGAAGAGGAATCTTTCCTGAGCGAGCTCATGTAAAAAATAAAATACCTTCCGGATGAAGAGGAAGTTCAATGGCGCTTAAAAAGCAGAGCCATTTGATTGAAGGAAGGAGACAATAACTCATTTTTTTTTCATAAATTTACGAATAAGAGAAAACTTCAAAATACCATTATGGAAATCAAGGACTCTAGTGGGAATCAAGTCTCCTCCTTTGAAAGAATCGTGAATGTTGGAAAGGATTTTTTCTCATCTCTCTTCAGAGATCCCTCAGGGTGTCCAATCACTGAAATTATGAAAGAAATAAAGCTCTTTCCTATGACAATTACCGAGGAAATGAATGAGTCTCTTCAAGAAGAAATCTCATAAAGGAGATCCAACAACTCTCTCTTTTTTTCCAGAAGTGAAAAATTCCTGGGCCGAATAGTTTAACAGTCAAACTTTTTGGGGGTTTTATGATATCCTAAAATTGGACCTTTTAAAAGTAGGCATAGGATCACAAAGATCTGGCAAGGTGTTGGGTTCGTTCAATAATACTTATCTTGCTCTCATTCCAAAAGATAAATCTTTGAAGTCCTTCGAAGATTTCCGCCCCATATCCTGTTTCACCCTCATCTACAAACTTATATCAAAAGTTATAACTAATCGCCTCAAACCAATACTAAGTGATTTTATCTCTAAGGAACAATATAGATTTCTTTTCAAGAGACAAATCCATGATGCAGTATCTACCACTCATGAAGTGATCCGTCAGGATTTTTCGAAATGACTATGGTTGAGTTTATTTAGCATGCATTAATTAACCATTGGGAAACTTAATGAAAGAGCGAGAAAAAACAAATGAATTATACAGCCATTAACATAATTGCAAATCTGAAATGCAATGAAAACAACAAACCATAATGCACAAGTTTGATAACGGAGTTCGGCAACTTTGC
This sequence comes from Picea mariana, assembly GCA_032191745.1. Lineage (NCBI taxonomy): Eukaryota > Viridiplantae > Streptophyta > Pinopsida > Pinales > Pinaceae > Picea > Picea mariana. The sequence goes on from JASDQU010334110.1 coordinate 12,045, forward strand.
CTACGTCTCTGGGCCTTTTTCTCTGTGAGGGAGGCTTCTTGATTTCTTTTCAAAAGCTTATTAGTATATCTTTACAATTGCCGATTGGCTCCTAGACTGATCTGGTCTTGTTCGCCATGATCTCTAAAATCTTGCACAACTTACGGCACCTGAAACGGATATACCGAACTCTCAGAAATCGTCCGACAACATCTCTACCTCAACAGCTCCTTTGCCTCAAACTGGCTTTATCTTGGCCTTGCATCAGCATCTCTGCTCTGAATTCTCTCCAAAAGCTTACCAAATGGCCTCAAATGGCTTTGGTTAAATAGTGGGAAAGTTAGTTGTCCATCTCCAACTTCCTCCACGAATTTAGGCTCTAAAAATGCCCAATAACCCTTAAAAATGAGTTAAATTAGCAATAAAACTCAAAAAGTGGTTAAAAACCCACTTTTTAACCATAAATTGGTTAAATTCGGGCTTAAGCCCCCTCTCCTGGGCGCCCGCTCCTTTAGTAGGGTCATATCGAGTCCATATGGCCAAGCGCTTAGCCCAAAGGGCTAAGCGCTGGCCCCTCTCCTCCTTTATGCACATAATACCATACAATATATTTAATATTGTGGGTTTTATACAATAAAAATTAATGTGGCACATTGGTAAAGGACCATTGTTAAAGATT
>JASDQU010334112.1:0-12803 GCA_032191745.1 Picea mariana
GGTATGAAATAGGACATCTATAATTTTTTCGTTGAATGTGAGGTGTGTCAATGCAACAAGGGAGAAACAATCAAATCTCCAGGCACACTACAACCGCTTTCGATTCCACCTGCTATTTGGAAGGATATCTCTATGGACTTTATTACCGGCTTACCCAAATTGGGGAATAAATTAGTCATAATGGTGGTTGTGGATCGCCTTTCCATGTATGCTCATTTCTGTGCTCTTCAACACCCATTTACTGCATCCACGGTGGCTCAAATTTTCATTGACCAGGTCTTCAAGCTTCATGGCATGGCACACTCTATTGTTTCTGATCGTGACCCAACTTTCGCAAGCAATTTTTGCAAGAACTGTTTAAGCTACAGGGCACCCAATTGCATCTTAGCACAACTTATCATCCCTAGACTGATGGTCAAATGGAAGTTGTCAACAAGTGTTTGGAAACATATCTGAGGTGTTTTGCCTCTGAAAAACAACATCCGTGGGATCAATGGTTACCCCTAGCCGAATGGTGGTACAACACTTCCTACCATACAATTACTCGCATGACTCATTTTGAAGCGGTATATGGACAGAAGCCACCTTCAGTTCTCTCATACTTACCGGGTACCTCGAAGGTCCAGGCGGTTGACCAAACACTTACAGTTTGAGAGGACATTCTTCATACCCTTAAAGAGAACTTGGTCATGGCACAAAATCACATGAAGCAACAAGCAAATCAAGGTCACTCTGAACGTCAATTTATAGAAGGGGATCAAGTGTTTCTGTGACTGCAACCATATAAGCAAACTTCCCTCAAGGCTGAGCATTGTCAGAAGCTAGCGCCCAAATTTTATGGTCCTTATAAAGTTCTCAAGCATGTGGGACAAGTCGCATATCAGTTAGCTCTGCCCAGTTAGTCGAAGCTACATCATGTTTTTCATGTTTCATGCTTAAAGAAGGTGATTGGAACTAGGTGCCAAATTCAAACCAACCTTCCAGAGTTAGCTGAAGAAGGATCCATTTGGCTACAGCCAGAAGCAGTTTTGGATCAGCGTGAGCATCGTCTACATCAGAGAGCCATCAAGGAAGTGCTAGTCTAGTGGAAAGATACGACTCCAACAGATGCCACTTGGGAACCAGCTACCATTCTGTAGCAGTTTACACATCTCAAGCCTTGAGGACAAGGCTGTTTTTAAGGGGGCGAACATGTTAGGGTCCTAACCTCGCACATAGGTAGATCAATATATTCGGATGTAATAAAGGTCAATATTAATAAGGCTTTTCAATAAAATAGAATAAGGCGGATGTAAGAAGACCTAATAGAAGCTTCCGCTTCTAGATGGATCTTCCTCTAGATGCTTCTCTTGATAGACATATTTAGTATAAATAAGGGTTGAGGGTATGAAAACCCTAGCTTGAAGATTATTTTAACAGAGCACTGCTCGACATGAGGTTGCCCCCTCGAAGAGGCCCATGAACATTGCTTTATGAATCAAAGTGCTATTTATGTTGTTGTTCTTATATCATTTCTGTGTTATTGTGGAGATTATGCTGGTTATATTACTGTTATTATGCCATTTCTAGCATTTTATTTTTGTTCTACATATTTATTATATCTGGTATCTTGCACTGCATCTCTTTCCATTGATGTATATACTTCCTCATGCTCCCTCTCTCTCCATTCAAGCAACATCCTGTAATAGGGAAACCATTTTTTTGAGTTAATTTCATAAAAAAATTTGTTTAAGGACTTGTACGTGGCCTGTAATGTTAACAATCACGTTTAGGGCCAAATATATGTAGGTAGGCTTTGCTTTTCCAACGTACATGTCTCCATCTACGCGACTCGATGAACTATAGCTCGCGTACACCCTAGTTTACACTTTGTGCCTTCTTAAACTCAAAAAATGAGGACTAATTTTAAAATTTATACCATTAAAATGAATAGGAGGGGAAGTGCACTTACTTGATCCAAACGGTTGTCAATTCCATCGATCGTAGCTCCCGCAATCAACACTTGAAGATCATGGGTAAATTGGTCCAAAATGCACTAAGTGGGTAAAAAACTCAAATGGTATGGTAAAATTGGTTATTTTTACTATCAGTAAAAATTTGTTTCCACTTTATATAGTTTATACTTATTTTTGGACCTAGTGGACTAATAATGTAGTGGAAGGAGTTGGTTTTAGTGGTTTTTCCATGGATTTTTGCAGTTTCTAGCGTCATATCGCTCGTTCGTGACTTCGGCAGGTATTTTGTTTTACAAACATATAGGATAGGTTGTCACTCCATCTTGCATGTTTTCATTATCTTATGAATGTGATCCATATGCCCAGGGATGATTTTAGGGGCTAAATTTCACTCATGGGCTAATTTTCCATGGTTTTTCCAAAAATGAGATTCGTTATTTTAAAAATGATTCGCCCAAATTATATAGGTTAAAATTATTTTACCTTAAAAATCACCAAAATTTTATATAAACTATATAAAATCCTTAGAAATTTGAGTATTTTTACAAAAATATCGCCAATCATTTATAGTTGGCATATGAAGGATTAGTAAGATTCGCCAAGGTTTCTATATTTTAAAATAAATTTACATCCTTAAAATCATCCCTGCATATGCCTTAGGTACAAACCCATTTATTAGTGACACATAACCTTCTTATTGTGACTAGAAGTGTCATTATTAAGCGATAGAGGCTTACCAAACATGGGTGCCCTAGTTAGAACCTTTGTGCCATTTGGTGCCCATGCAAAAGTTATTCCATAGGACCAGGAGTCCCTTATAGTTTGAATATGACTTTTCATTTGAACCCAATATTCTTACTCATAAGCATCCGGACTTATACCTATGGCACTCCCCCAGAGTCTTAGTTAAGCTCTTTTCCGACTCTCTAAAAAAATGAAAACATTTTCGAGTGAACTTGTCTCTTTCACACTCATTAAATGGATTTGAAAGGATGTCTATTTGGTGTAAGTTTAACCCTCTTTTGGACCAAGTAGACTATTTTCAAAAAATGAATACTCTAGTCAACATTGGCTAGAAGAATTGTCCTAGGTATTGTTTTATGCTTTTTTGGGCCTAGGGGACTAAATTTACGAAAAATGACATTCTTTGGAGTTAAGTTGTGATTTCATTTGATCCTCCTTCTTGCGGTATTGAGCCTATATTTGTCAGTTCCTCCGTTCTCGTTATAAGCCTCTTACCTCATCAATTTGCATCACCAGTTAAACAGAGCCTTGTTTATATCCTTTGTGGCTGTACACTCTGTACCCTAAGAGGAAACATCCCCCCGAGTGTCCATGCCTTGCATGCACCTTCTTGCATTGAGAATAGGTATGTTCTACTGTTGGAACTAGTTTCTTATTCATGACACTCATTTCCTCCATTGTATCATAGCATTCATTTTCCTATGAAAAAACAAAAAAAGATGGGCGGGAAAATAATATTATCCTATATTGGCAGCAGTCGTGTCGCCTTTGAACATAGCACAAACTTTTGAGTCCAATTGTCATCCAAAGTTTGGGTTTATCATCATCTTAGGAAGTTGATCTCGTTTCTTAGAGTTTACTCCTTTGACTGGTTATTCTTCTAGTCCCCATGGAGAGTTTGATTGATGCCTCCTGCATCACAAAGTTTCATCATCGAGTTTATGCTGTCAGAGTCCAATATATGTCTCATGCTCTTATTCAAAGGAAGTCTATAAGCCTGTGTTGGACATTTCTTAGAACTCTTGACTTTGCATGTCGACCATACCCTTAGTGTGTCTCAGCGTTACATGAAGTTGTAGTCCTACCGTGCACCCTGGTCCTACTTTCATTATGGGTAGGTAACTGTAACACCCCAGGTTTTGAAGCCCCATTTTGAATAATGTATTGTTACAATGCTGAGAGGCCAGGGTGCCCAAACAATTATTAAAGGGTCAGTATGCCTAAGAAATGTAATGTTTTGATCATTATTAATAGTAAACACATCGTTGGCCACTAGACGGACAAGGACTAGAGTTATAGGGGGCTATGATTCCACAAGAGAGGGGGCTTGAGGGGATACATGTTTATTCCTATGTTAATTAACCTTTTTTCCTAAGGGAGGGGATCAGTTACATGAGCTTCTTGGGGAAAGCCAGGAGGGTCTTGATTCCCCACAAAAATACTTAAACCCATCCCTGGTCTAATTGTGGGGTTGGTCATTGACTCATCTTCTCCTTCACTCCTGCATTCATACCATTCTTTCCTTCACACCCTTTCATGCACTCACTCACCCATTCATTGATCCATCCCCACCTACTTCTCGGTTGGGTAAAGGGAAAGGAACTGCTGAAGATTAGCCATGGGATAGTTGGTTGTAATGGTCGTTGGTGCAATCCAGCCATGACTTGGGGCCTGCATGTCTGAGATGCATTGGCCTGTGCGTTGTTTTGCTCACAACTGCGAGTTGTGAGAGTTTCAACATTGAGATTTTGGACCAGCTGTGCTAGAGGCCCTGTAAATAGGAGAAGGACTGCCTGAGGGATTGCGTGGTAGAGAAGGGTGGAGGTTCATTCTCTTAGGTGGTATAGGCTAGCTGGAAGAGAGTTTGGTACTTGGACTGTTGTGGGTGTTGGGAAACCTGTGAAAGCTTGAGAGTTGACTAGTTTGGGAACCGAAGTACACTCTAGAACCATCCTTGTGGATTCATAGCCCTGGCTCGAGGGTGACATTGCTATTGATATTTGGAGCAGTGGTGTCTACGGTTAGGTGGAATGTCCTTGGTCTGCAGCCAGTTGGTGTCATCTTTTTATAAAGATAAGTGCTCTTTGTTTTGATATTATTATCTATGTATGAATGTATTCCACTGTGTATTTTAATTATCGTTTAACTAAATCTTAGATTATGCATGCTTACTGGATATTGTTGTGCATGTCGTTAAATATTTTATCTTATGCATCCTTATTAAATAAATAAGGTATCAGTAAGAGTACGAATTCCAAGGGTGGGCTTGATGGTAGCATACCATGGCTTGTGGGTAGCTAGGGATGTTACAGTTTGGTATCTGAGCTTCTGGTTGAAACACTGGGTTGGTACGGGTCGGGTCTCTTGGTTACAGATTGAACTCTGACCATTGAGTTCAAAATATCAGGAGGAATGACGTTGCAGAATCTAGGTAGGAGTTACATCACTAGAGACACGTTGTAAGGGGTTTGAAGGATCATGATCGTCCCCTTCAAATTTGGGAGTGATCGCCATTGTAGGATTAGAAGAGATCCAGGATCGTTGGATCAGAGGAGAAGTGAACAGGGGTCATCCGATGAAAATGAAGCAAGGGTTAAGGTCACCACCATCAGATCCCATTGGAGAGAGAGATCAAAGGAAAACCAACATTGCGGGGAACCAAGTTGCACGGGAGATAATTCCTCAAGGCGGTCCCGCAATCCAAACCTCAGGTTCACCGAGGGGTTACATGTCAGCATCAGGAGGATTGCGGGGTGAAAAGAGGGTTACTCCAAACCATTGATGTGTGCCCCCACAAATTGAAAGGAAGTAAGTGATGTGACATGTTAGGGCTTGAACATCGAAACTCCGTATAACTGAAGTAGTTTGGGGCCGTCCATCATCAAGGAGAGACAGGTGGCGCAAGATCCACAACTCTGGAAGTTTGTGGACAAGGAGGAGGTGAAATAACCGAAGTAGATCATGATCGTCGATCACCAAGAGGTATGTGTCGAAAGATCAATAACTCTAGAGAAATCTATTCGAGAGGTTTTCAGTTGATATTTGAAACTCCCGAAGCCCAGATGATTGGATGATCGAGATTCACTTCGGATCTCCGACTCTCTGGGCTTCGGNGTTTTCAGTTGATATTTGAAACTCCCGAAGCCCAGAGAGTCGGAGATCCGAAGTGAATCTCGATCATCCAATCATCTGAAATATATCTTAGTCACCAGATCATCTAGAGTAAATCTCAAGTGTCTGATTGTCCAAGGTGAATCTGGGTCGTTTGATCCAAAAGTGACGTGACTTGCAAACGTCACTTGGGATGATGTGGACACATGGGATGTGTGCCACGTGTCAGTAAGTTTTGGGCATTTGGAGTATTGAAAAGTCAGTTAGAACGTGACACATGGCACCTTCCTGATTGGGCCATGTGTCCGCTTCTAGTATTTCGCCACGTGGTGACAAATCGTACAGTCCGGAGACTGGGCACTCCAGAGGGGAAAGATGTAGCAGGTTGCATTGGGTTGAAAAATCTCGAAGGTCCGAGTACATATCGACCGTTGATTCCAGAAGACACACTTCGAAGGATCATTGACTTTGGGTGAAAACATTCCAGGGGAAAGTGCAGGAGGAAAGTTTTGAAACTTTCGAATCCTGAAGAGACAAAGTGATTCACAGTCGATGATCTATGGGAGGAAACTCATCGACAGATCATGAACTCTGGGTAAAAGCGTTCTGGGAGGAGGCAAGCGAGGAAAGTTGAGAATCCCGAAGTGGGGAGTCTCGAAGTGGATCTCAATCGTTAATCATGAAAGAGGACGAGGACCGTTGATCCAGTCCTGGCTGAAAGTTTTGAAGTACCGAAGCTCGAGACAACTTCTTTTTAGGCTAAGCACAACGTCATGGCCATGGTCATATGCAGATTGAGAGCTGAGGGAAGGAGGTATAAGGGCCGAATTGGTGGTCTTTGAGACAAAAAAGTGCTAAGGAAGGATTTAGCCACGGTTTCTAGTTGTGGTCACCTAGGAAGGTGGTTTGAAATAAGCACCTACACAAGATAAAACTCTTTGTCAGCCAAGGATAACAAGACATTTTTATTTTCGAAGAATGGAGATATGATCTCCATGAACAAAAAAATAAAGGACTTGTAACATGGTTTGGAAATTTTGTTTATTGTATGCATAATTCTAACAAAATGGTCTCTTACACATTTTGCAGAATTAAGGGGTTTAAACAGATCAACTCAGGATGTGTATTGAATAAATGGAAGAAGGCGAGGGAGCCTCCAGTCATGATAAGTAGGTTGAAGGCTAGAATACCAGATTTGGTAATGCAAAGATAGAGACCAATGAATGCAAGGGAAAATGAGAACATGAAACGTTAATAGAAATGGTAAGAATCCTGAAGATGGAAGTGCAGAGCTACAAAGAAGACAACGAGAGACTAATGATACAGAAAATTTAGATAAATGCTCGAGTGTTGCAGAGCTTAAATTAGTTGCAGAGACAAATGAAGAAGGGATCAAACTCAATACAAGAGGAAGAAGGCAAGTGCCATGAAGGAAGGGATGATCATGGAAAAGATGGGTATTCCAGAAGTGCCAGCAAAGCTCATGGACACCACTCACCTCCTTACTATGAAAGAAATTTTTATGCATCGGATGATCCTGTAAGCAGTCCATAGGTGTCTCTTTTCAGACCACTTGTTCAAGGCTTTTATTTATAATAATATTATAATAATTCGACACTTTATTATAATATAATAGTAGGGGGGCTGGGAAATTACACTGAGCACCAATGACATTAGTGTAATCACCAGTACCAGTAGCAGTAAGAAAGCCTATAGCATAGGTTACAAGGGCAGGTGCAGAACGACATTTTCAGCATTCGAAAGGGACAACATTTCATGTTCTCTGGGCGCCAAAGAAGGAAACAAGAGGTATATAGTTTGCAAGGAGAGATGAGGAATCTCAAGCCACCTTCCTTTGATGGTGAAAGAGAAAGGGAAGATGATGTTGAAGCATGGTTTCTTATACTCCAGAGATATTTTCAGTTGCATAACTATTCATTTACACGGGAAAGCTACAATGTGGTGGGACCAAATGAAACAAGTGGAACATGTTAATGACAGTAGGATCATTTGGAAGCAGTTCAAGAAGTACTTCCAGAAGGAGTACCTCTCAGATCATTTCTATGACAAGAAAATGTAGGAGTTCTTTGAACTCAGGTTGGGAAGCATGACTATGGCAGAGTACGAGAAGAAGTTCTTGGGATTGTTAAAGTATGTTAGGTTCATTGGTGATGATAAAGTGAAAATACAGATATTTCTAAGTGGACTTCCAGCCTTTTATAAGAAAAAGATCAAGTATGATGAACCCAAGACCTTGACTGAGGCCATCAGGAAGGCTAAATAACTGTATGATCAAGGCCAGGGAAGAGAATCCCTGTAGAAATATTGGAAGGACAAGAAGATTGAGAAGTCCTATCAGAGGAGGAAAGAATTCAAACATTCCTTCAACGGGAATGAGCCTAATAGAAATCGTCAAGATTAGTATGCTAAGAGGGATTTCAAGAAAGAAGATTCCTTGGGGAAAAGGGGAAGACCACCAATCCAATGCTGGGGATGCAAGGAAGATCACCAGTACAAGGATTGCCCACACAGAAAGGATAGAGTGAAGACTGTTCAAAACATCCAAGAGGCTACAACAGTCGAAGATATGGGAAGAATCTATGTGGCTTTAGATGATCGACAAGCAGAGTACCAGTCCAATATGATCGAGGTGGAAGGTAAGATCATAAATCAGTTCATTCCTATTTTGATTGATTCAGGAGAAATTCATTGTTACATTGATCCTAATATAGTGGATATATTACATTTGGATAAAAGTGAACTTTGAAAAGAAAGTTTGGTTCAGTTAGCCATTGGAACCAAAAGAAGAATCCATGACATGGTCAGAAGTTGTTACATAAGTCTTAATGGTGTGAATACTAGTATTGATCTAAATATCATACCATTGGGGTCTTGTGATATTCTGATTGGAATGGATTGGTTGGAAAAGCATCATGTTTTCCTAGATTGTCATAACAAGACATTTACATGTCTTGATGGAAATGGAAAACATAGCACTGTGAAAGGAGTTCCAAGACCCATCTCTATAAGGGAGATTTCAGCCTTACAACTAAAAAGATGTTTGAGGAAAGGATGTCAATTGTATGCAGCTCATGTGGAAGAGCCCAAAAATACAAAGGGGCCAAGCCTCGAAGATTCCTTGGTACTACAGGAATTTGAAGATGTATTCCAAGAAATACTTGGATTGCAACCAAGGAGGGAGATAGATTTCTCAATTGATTTAGTGCTAGGAGCTACCCCGGTGTCAAAAATACCTTACATAATGAGCACACCATAGTTAAAATAATTACAAATACAATTGTAGGAATTGTTGAAGAAAGGGTACATATGTCCAAGTGTTTCACCATGAGGAGCACCAGTACTTTTCTTCAAAAAGAAAGATGGAACCTTGAGGCTGTGTATTGACTTTCGACAATTAAACAAGTGCACTATAAAGAACAAATATCCTCTACCCCGAATTGATGACCTCTTTGATCAGCTAAGAGGAGAAAATATATTCTCAAAGGTTGACCTACGTGCAGGATACCATTAGGTAAGAATCAAGGAAGAATACATTCATAAGACAACATTTAGGACCAAGTATGGGCATTATGAATTTGTAGTGGTGCCATTTGGACTGACCAATGCACCAGTTGTCTTCATGTTCTTAATGAATGGCATATTCAGAAATTATTTGGATAAGTTTGTCATAGTATTCATGGATGACATACTTATCTATTCTAAGTCTAAAGAGGAGCATGAACATCACTTAAGACTGGTGTTGCAAGCACTAAGAGAACATCAATTGTATTCCAAGTTTAGTAAGTGTTATTTTTATCAAAAGAAGATCCATTACTTGGGACACATTATTTCACAGCATGGCATAACAGTAGATCCAGAGAAGATCGAAGCCATTAGAGGATGGCCAACACTAGAAATGTGTCAGACGTTAGATCTTTTATGGGATTAGCTGGCTACTACAGAAGGTTCATAGTNAAAGAAGGGAACTAAATTTGAATGGACACTCAAGTGTGAAAATAATTTTAATATGTTGAAGGAATTACTTACTAGTGCACCTGTGTTAAAGATTGTTGACCCAAAGGAAATTTTTGTGGTATGTACAGACGCATGTAAGGAAGGAATTGGGGGAGTCCTCACACAAAATGGACATGTCATTGGATATGAGTTTAGAAATCTTAAGGAACATGAGAAAAACTATGCCACGCACAACTTGGAACTTGTTGCCATTGTTCACACCTTGAGGATGTGGAGGCATTATCTCATGGGGAAGAGATTTGAATTAAGGACAAACCACATTGGCCTGAAGTATCTTTTTGAACAACCGACCTTGAATGCCAGGAAAACAAGATGGGTAGAATTTTTAAGTGGATATGACTTCGATATCAAGCATATCAAAGGAAAGGAGAATAAAGTTGTCGATGCACTTAATAGAAGATTTCATATCATGCATGCTACTGCTGTAAATATGCATAAGTTAGAATTGAATATAAAAATTTTAGATGGGCTTGTTACAGATGAGCATTAGCTACATGTAAAGGAAATCTTACAACAAGGAGATGTACAATAGAAAATAAAGGAGTATGAGATAAAGGAAGACGGATTACTCATGTATAAAAATAGAATCTATGTTCCTAGTTTTGGAGAACTGAGGAATTTGGTACTGAAGGAAATGCATGATGTTCCTTATGCTAGACATCACGGCTACCAGAAAACAATTACAGCAGTAAGAAGCCAGTTATTTTGGCCAGGAATGAAGAAGGATGTTGCTGATTACATCGCTCGATGTATGGAATGTCAGAAGGTGAAGGCGGAGCATAGGCACTCGGTGGGGTTGCTGAATCCATTGCCAATCCTAGAGAAGAAATGAGAAGTGAACACCATGGATTTCATCACAGGATTACCCGGAATGAATAAACAACATGATTCAATCATGGTGGTGGTTGAAAAATTAAAAAAGGCTTCTCATTTTGTGGCTGTGAAGACAATGCATACAACGACTAATATTGCAGAAATTTTCATGAAGGAAATTGCTAGGTTGCATGGGATACCTAGGACAATCATCTTGAATAGAGATATGAAGTTTACCTCCAATTTCTGGAGGGGATTGTCTAAAGGATTTGTCACAAATATAAACTTTAGCACAACATATCATCCCCAGACAGATGGGAAAATATAGAGAGTCAATCGAATAATTGAAGATATGATGAAAATGTATGTGATGGATAAGCCATCTAAGTGGGAAGATTACTTACACTTGGTTGAGTTTTCATATAATAATGGGTATCAATCTTCATTAAGAATGATCCCATTTGAATCCTTGTATGGTAGGAAATGAGATACTCCAGTAAGCTGGGACAACCCAGCAGATAGAGTGGTACCTGGTCCAGATTTTCTCAAGCACATGGAAGACCACGTGGTCAAGATCAAGCATAATTTAAAGGCATCTTAGGATAGAAAGAAATTTTATGCAGATAAGAACAAGACAACTAGAGAATTTAAAGTAGGGGAGCATGTACTTTTGAAAGTGAAGCCTAAGAAAATCTCTTTGAATTTGGGTAGTTGTACAAAGCTGACAGCCATATTCTGTGGTCCATTTGAAATATTGGACAGAGTAGGGCCAGTTGCATACATGCTTTCATTTCCTACTTCCATGAATGTGCATAATGTATTTCATGTCTCTTTACTAAAGAAATATGTACATGATCCTAACCATGTTATTGATTGGAATCTGATTTAGGTAGAGACAGAGGGAGATTATCAGGTTCAACCAGTGCGGGTATTGGACAAAAAAGTGAAAATTCTCCAGAATCGAGTTATAGAGATGGTAAAAGTTCAGTGGACCTGCTACGGTCCTGAAGATGCTACCTGGGGGCATGAAGATACCATGCAGGCAAAGTACCCGCAACTTTTTGAATAAATTTGAGATTTTGATCTCTATTTTGTATATGCACTGAGGAAAGTGCCAAAATAAGGGGGAGGGGATGTAACACCCCAGGTTTTGAAACCCCATTTTAAACAATGTATTGTTACAATGTTGAGAGGCCATGGTGCCCAAACAATTATTAAAGGACTAGTATGCCCAAGAAATGTAATGTTTTGATCATTATTAATAATAAACACATCGTTGGCTACTAGACGAAAAAGGACTAGATTTATAGAGGGCTATGATTCCACAAGAGAGGGGGCTTGAGGGGATAAATGTTTATTCCTATGTTAATTACCCTTTTTTCCTAAGGGAGGGGATCAATTACGTGAGCTTCTTGGGGAAGGACAGGAGGTTCTTGATTCCCCACGAAAATACTTAAAACCATCCCTGGTCTGGTTGTGGGGTTGGTCGTTGGATCGTCTGCTCCTTCAATCCTGCATTCGTACCATTCTTTCCCTCACGCCCTTTCATGACCTCACTCACCCATTCATTGATCCATCCCCACCTATGTCTCCGTTGGGTAAAGGGAAATGAATTGTTGAAGATTAGCCACGAGATAGTTGGCTATAATGGTCGTTGGTGCAATCCAGCCATGACTTGGGGCCGACATGTCTGCGATGCATTGGCATGTGACTTGTTTTGCTCACAATTGCGAGTCTTGAGAGTTCCAGCATTGATATTTTGGACCAGCTATGCTAGAGGCCCTGGAAAAAGGAGAAGGACTGCCTGAGGGACTACATGGCAGAGAAGGGTGGAGGTCCATTCTCTTGGGTGGTACAGGATAGGTGGAAGAGACCTAGGTACTTGGATTGTTGTGGGTGTTGGGAAACCTGTGAGAGCTTGAGAGATGATTGGTTTGGGAACCCAAGTACACTCTGGAACTGTCCTTGTAGATTCATAGCCCTGGCTCGGGGGTGACATTGCTGTTGAGATTTGGAGTAGTGGTGTCTACGGTTGGTGATCTGAAAATAGAAGGCTAACTTGTTATGCTATGCAAGCACCCCTACTTCATTAAAATAAACTTTACAGGACCTTGCTTCATGTGTATAAATATGCAATATAAACTT
>JASDQU010334113.1:1663-12723 GCA_032191745.1 Picea mariana
GGGTCCAAGTTATTGTTAAAAATGGGCTATGAAGGTAGAGGTTTGGGCAAGCATGCACAAGGCATTGTTGAGCCTATTGTTGTTGAAGAGAGACCCAAGTATTGTGGTCTTGGATATGAACAAAAAGATGGAGCAAATTCCAAAGTTGAGAAGACAAGGGAAAAAGTTCCAAGAACAAATTTTGTTTCAAGTTCACCTCCTCAAGAAGGATATAAAGGTGAAAGTTCAATAACTTTTGTTGCAAGTTCAACCCCTCCAGCATGCGAAGTATGTGCTCAAGATGAATGCAAATGTGTGAAACGAAAGAGTTGTGATAGCGATGAGGACAAGAAAAAATTTGTTGGTCTTCAAAGGAGAGCTTGTAACTCTTCAAATTCACCTCCTCAAAGAGGCGATAAAGGTGAATGTTGAAGGTATAATTCTGCTTATCATTCAGATGCTTTTGATTATGTTAAGCATGATAAGTTTGCATGTAAAAATGAAAAAAAAAATCCATGTACATATTGTGGTTTATATAACCATCATGTTTCAAAATGTTGGAAAACAATGACCACAGTCAGGAAACTTTACAAGCAAAGACAACTTGAAAAGAGGATGCAAAAGATTTTCACTCATTGTCAGAAGAGGGGTCATCTCATTGACCAATGTTGGACATTGCATCCAACCACTCATCCACAACACAAGAAGAAGATGGATAAAGAGATTGGCAAGAATGGAAGAGGAGATTCCATCATCAATGTGAGTCAAGATGATTCACAAGAGGACGATTTTCAACAGAAAAAGTCACCGTTGAGTTGGCTTGGTAAGAAATGGTTGGATTTCTTGAGCAAGTAAGGCTCGCATTTTTCTATTGTAGATGCATATTTTAGTCTTATGTATGCATTTATGGAGAGTATGATAAGTTGCAGCAGTTTATCACAACTTGTATGATGCAAGTTGCGTGTGAGTGCAATTCATTTGAAGGCATTCTTGTTGTTGCACAACTTCATCAGGAGGATGTAAAAGTGGGGTATGATGTTCACTTGTTACAGCCATATATATTTTTCATATTCAACTCTTATGTACCCACATGTTTCAGGTTTATGTACTTATGTTTGTACTGGAAGGAGAGTTGAAGAGTCATGCACATGAATTTGTTTTTGTGTATGTGTAAGTAGTGAACCTAATGATAGTTCATCATGAATGATTCATGTTTGTGTATCATGAATGTTGACTTGTCAGTTTGGGAAGGTCGATATGTTTCAAATGAGTCCCTACTTGTGTCGATGTTGTCTTGATGACTATGTTGTGTCGATCATGTTTTTTGACTTATGTTTAGTCGATGGTGTTTGTTGTCATGTAAGTTGATTTTGAGTACACCAAGATGCAGGAAAATTCCATGTACTTTGATGAAGTACAAGATGCGACCATTTGCTTGAAGAGAAAAAAGACTTTGTTGGCATCATTTTCAGTCTTGTATAAATTTGTTTTCAAGATTGATGGTTTTCTTGGCTTGTGACAAGATGTCACAGGAAAGTTTTTGCAGCCATTGGAGAGCGGATTGTGTTGATGCCAAAGAGTTTGCAAGAGGGACTTCATTCTCAATGGGAATGTTGGCAATTTTCCAAGCACAAAGAGAACAGTGGGTCAACAGTAGCCAGAGAACAGTGGTTGAGGGACATAGCCAGTTGCAGTGCAAGGCATGTCAAAGTATCCAGGTGATTGTCGAAAAGACTTTTAAAGTAGAATCAGTTGATAAAACTTGAAAGTAGAAGAGTATTGAATCTCAGACAGATAATCATAAAATTTTGTGGGTCCAAAAGCCTTTTAGTGGGAAGGCATGATCAAAATTTGGACCAGGGGTCAAAATTTAGCTCAAAAATCAAAGTTCACAAAATTGCCTCAAAACAAACGGGTGAATAGCCCTCATCGTCATGAACCCAACGTAACTCGTTTGGGTTCAAAAAAACGTCAAATGAGACAGATATCGCAATCTGCTCGAATCGTCAAACATGTAAAAAAAAAAGGGCCGACTGTACAGTCCGTATGGATGCTGATGTGGTAGAGGCCATACGATGACATGGCATATCTGAATTGGCAGAGCCGTATGACACATGGCATGTGCTGAGTTAGTAGTTTGAATGAATCATTTGACGACACATGGCATTATTTTGGCAAGTGGTTTTGTGCCACGTGGCCCAGTTGTGGGCTGCCACGTGGCACCCTGTTATTGGTTTTTTGGTTTGCTTGTTGTTTAAAAGTTATGGAGTCTATGGGGATCGAACCCTGGACCTCCCCCAAGGTTCAACGCTTTGGTAATGTGTGGGCTACCAATAGCCCACACGGTGGTCCTTGTAAAACATATGGGTTTAATTATATTTAAACTGAATTAAAGTGTGAGTTGGGGCGCGTCCAAGCTGGGGCTTATCTCCATCCCCTGATCGCACACATTTATATACATATCACCCTTGTTACATGGAGACCACGCCCCAGGTTTCAATGTTCATATATGTGACCATGGAGTTTTGGTGCACACATTTAAAACGGTTAGCCCTTGGTCGCCATATGATCTTGCCTTTGTGTGCGGGGGAATTGGTTTTTGAAAATGGTTATACAACCATATTCTAACACTTGTCAGTTATCCATTCAACCTTGGAAACGAAGACTGTTTTGCGCTTGTGCATGGTCACATGGTGACCCTATGCCCATGGCCTTGGCGATTAGGGGCTAGGCGCGCCCATAACCATCCTACAATTTGACCATTTTTGTGGCTACACGTGTGTGATAGGTTTTAGCATGAATTTGAGCACGTGAGCTAGGTTGGGCACACAGAGGTGCATTTTTGCGAACCAGAGACAACAAGCTTGAAGGAAGAAAATGGCAGGAGGCCTATCTTCTTCATTTTTTGGCCAAATGAGTTGTCGAAAAAGCCCAGCTAGGGGTTTTTGGACATTCTGAATCCATTGGCACTATTTTCAAAGCCATTTGAAGACTTATTTTGTAGGTTTTTTCACCATTGAAGTTTCAGAGAGCTCTAGGGAGCTTGAAGCCCTCATTGATTGAGGTCATGCTCATATGAGCCCATGTTGGTTTTCTGTGATTGAATAATCATTTTTGGCTAATTGTTATGCTCTGAACACTTTGGGATAGCTTTCAGATCCATTTGAGGACTTTTAAAGGATTTTTTTCCACAAAGAATCTTAAGAAAGATTAAGGCCACATGTAGAAGAGGTCATACCTGGATGAGCCATGATCTGTTTTCAGATTTTTATGAGTCATTTTTTGGGTTTTTATGTATTCTGATCCTAATGGTATAGTCAGTATTTCCATTGGAGTTAAGAAACAGCTTGTAAAAGAATCTTTGACAAATTAATCCCAAAGAGCCAAGTCCATTGATGGAGGCTCAAGGAGATGTAGCCCAGAGAGGGGTGAACTACTTTATCATCTTGTTATTGTTGTGAGTTTGATGATTTATTTGTTGCAAGTTATGATTGTTGTGTATTTATTTAAAACACATATATAACCATTTAAAGAAAAAATTTCCTCACACATGAACATTTAAAATAAGCAGCATAAACTTGGCACATAATCTATCTTGCATATTTTAACACATTGAGCAAGGTCCTGTAAAGTTTTATTTTAATGAAGTAGAGGGTGCTTGCATAGCATAACAAGTTAACCCCCTATTTTCAGATCACTTATGCTTTTGAAAAGGAATCATGGGAGACTTAGTCAACTATGTGGCCAGATTTCTAGAATGTTAGTAGGTAAAGGATGAACATAGACATCCAACAAGATTACTACATCCACACGCTATTCCAAAATCGAAATGGGAAGTACTTCAATGGATTTCATTGTTGGATTTCCATTGACGACAAGGAGGGACGACTCAATTTTTGTGGTAGTCGACACTCTGACGAAGAGTGCTCATTTTATTCCTATGCATACGACCTATCAGGCACTAGACATAGCTAGAATTTACTCATCGAGATTGTGAGGGCATGGTGTGCCTAAGAAGATTACATCTAATCAAGGATCGGTGATTACTGGATGATTTTGGACTAGTTTCCAAGAGGAATTGGGAACCCAACTTAACTTTAGTACTACTTATCACCCGAAGACAGACGGGTAGATGAGTGAACAAACCAATTCTTTGAGAACGTGATGCGCAAGTACGTGATGGACCAACCGAAGCATTGGGAAGAATTATTGCCACTGGTAGAATTCACACATAACAAGTAGTCCTCAAAGCACCATTAAGATGATGCCTTTTGAGTCCTTTACGGACGACTGTGCAGGACGCCTTTGAGTTGGATTGGCTTAAGGATAGCGTCCTGATGGGCCCGGAAGCGATCCAAGAAATGGAGGATTAAATGAAACCTAAGACAAAGGATCACAGAAGCGCAGGATCATCAGAAGAGTTATGTCAATCCGTGTCATGTCCACCATAGTTATGATATGATGATCGAGTATTTTTGCGGCTGAAACTACATAAGAGTTCGATCAAGTTTGGAAAAAAGGGCTAAACTATCTCCTAGGTTCGTGGGATCCTATGAGATTGTGGAAAAGAGAGGCTCCTGGCCTAATGACTAGCCTTGCCTAATTCTTGAAGCGTATACATGATGTCCTTCACATCTCTGTTTGAGACATTATCATTAGTGATCCTACACATGTTTTGACTTGAGCACCCTGTGGGTGTTGGATGAGGGTGCGCTCAAGGTTGAGCTAATCCACAACCTGGATCATCACATTCGGCAACTACAGTGTTGAATAATAGATGAGGTCAAGGTCCAGTGGGATAACTATAGTCCGCACTTGGCGACCTCGAAGGACGCATATGATATGCGCTAACAATTTCCATTTTTTTTGGCAATCTAACTTTGTGTATTTATCCCTTTTAATGGAAATTTAGCTCTGTGTGTTCATCACTTTTTAATGGCAATTAACTATGTGTATTTATCACTTTTAATGGTGATTTCTCTTTGTGTCTTCATCACTTTTTAATGGCAATTTAACTCTGTGTATTTATAACTTTTAATGGTGATTTTTCTCTGTGTGTTCATCACTTTTTAATGGAAATTAACTCTGTGTATTTATAACTTTTAATGGCGATTTCACTATGTGTATTCATCCCTTTTAATAGGGATTTTGCTCTATGTATTCATCATTTTTAAATGGCAATTTTATTAATGGCGTAATGATAGCTCGTTGACATCAAAATTTAGAAACTCGTGTCATTTTAGTTCTGCTATATAATAGGTTGATTGGAAGCTTTATAAACTAAACAGTTGGGAATGTTTTTGGTCACGATTTTTATGCTGGGTGAACTGTGCTCACATAACCAAGTTTCTGCGCCTAGTATTTTCTTAAAATTCCATTTCAGCTGAGTTTTTATTTTATTGCCTACTGTTCTGTATCCTTGTTTGGACATTTGAACTATCTAATTGTAAAAAGAATAGAGTTCAGCCCTCTGTCATGACTGATAATATTCCTATCTGCACATATTAGTTTGCATTGTAATGGAAGTTATATCATAACTTAATCTCGTTATTTTTTTTATTGGAAAAAGAACTATGCATGCACAGGAAGCGATCCCTTGGACAACCTTTTTTTGACGAAATTGGTGTAATGGGATAGTTTAGGTTCCATAAATTGTGTTGGGTCAATGATTTTATTTACCTAACAGTCAGTAACGCGCCAGGGGTGGATAGACAACGTTATCACGCCTTTATTCTTCAGTCGTCTTCTATGACTGATGTTGGACAACGTTTCCATGGGTAGGTTGTGTTTCCATTGGATTATTAATGAAATGAGCATGTATTAAAGACAGTGACCACACACCTCCACCATCATCTCCGTGCTATTGGGTAGAATTGGTTGCTGGCAGCGACCCCGTCTCCCACTGGCGACGAATTAAATGCTTAAGGCAACTCTTCCAGGTATACTGGACAACAACACGACACATGTATAGACCATGTTCCTTCTTCTCCTTGATAGACACTTAATGTATTCCTAGAAGTGATTTCATTGTTCCATTGTTTCACTGTTTAAATTTTCTAAACATTTTTTCTTTATCAAGGGCGAATAAAATTCACTTGAACTTTCTTCAAATAGAACCCTTAATTGTTAATTAACCACTTACTTAATTACTTCATCTAGCATTTTTACTTAGGTACATTAAATAACATATCCTTCAAGTGAAGTGAACATGGAGGAAGAGAAAGGTAGTTTTGTTCCACAAGAATTAATAATTTTGTACTACTAAATGATATAACAGTTTTTAAAATTAAAATTGTTGATCTTTTAAAAACTTAAGGGATTATCATTGTTAGGCAATGATTGAGTTATAGGATTGTTGGTTCTAATAGTTCTCTACTCACAATGAGACATCATGCTTAACAGTTATGGTTTGTGGTTGTCGTTGAGTCATTTCTGCATGTGCATTTATGAGGGATGTCATCTACGTCTTGTCGACCTGTTTCTTGGGGGCATAGGTGTAGTATTCCTATCAGTTCTTATGACTCTTAGCAGGTTGGATTTATCTTGAGTCCCTGGTCAAGATTTGTCATGCTGCACCAGGGTTATTTTTTCACCTATCACCTAGGGATGGCATGATTATAGATGAGGGTATCATGGCACGCCCTATTGGATACAGGTGAATGATCACTTGCACAGAGTTTGTGCTTGGAGTGGTGGGTTTTTTTAATCATTGTAATTGGTGCTTGGGTTAGTAATGCCTTCTTGTGTTTGGTTTTACGTGCCATAGAGGTTCTATTAATGGTCATCCAGGCCATTGTGTCGAGATTGTGGATGATTGTCCTTATCTTGTAGTCATTTTCCTATTGAGTCGGGCGGGTAGTCGTTTATATCTATTGATTTACACTTGTGTCGCCTAGTTGCTCATTGTTCTAGTTGTTGATTTATTGTCGTATTTTGACTGACCTATGCACATGTGTTCATCTTCAGGTTGTGTGGTTCAACTGTCATCGTCTCCTTCTTTCCTAAAACAAAAAAAGAAAAATGCACTTTTTGCCTCGCGTATAGTTGTAACGATTGGGGTCGTTATAGTTCCAAGACCACCAAATCATTTTCCAACCTCCTTTTAACACATGAGCATTGATCAAGTGTCATTTCCTTAGTAATCCCTTCTCAGAGAAGTTCAACACCAACATCCAAAGGATAGGTGGACATAGGCGTGTAATCTTATGTTTCTTGATAATGTGGCCTCCTAAATCCAACTTCACCCTCTGCACTGACATTTGAATCTTCGTGAAAAACACTCTCTCTTTAATTGTCATCCCTTTCTCTAAACGCATTGTCTACATACATATTTGAAAGTAATTACAATATTTAACTTCATATAAATTTAAATACACAAAAATAAAACAAAAATAAACAAAATGAAAGAAAATTACCAGGAATATTCTTTTGTCATGAGGTATTCCCTACATTCTCACGTGTAGGAGTATCAATGTGAAACCTATCTAAAAATGATGCATCCATACCACTTGCTTGAGTAGGTTTTGCAGTTGATGTATTCACAGAGTCGTTTGAATATCTCTTCTAACGAGATTGTTTTTGGTCACTCAAAGTCTCAGTCGAAGAAGGAGTTTTTTTCTTCCTTCTTGGGATAACATAGAGCATTTGCGAGGAATGTTTGGAGAATCCCTTGTTGACATATCTCTTCAATATCTATCCACAATGCAGATTTTATTAATAAAAATGAAGAGATGTACCCAAGTTCAAGCAATTAAAAACACAGAGAGAAATCGAAGATTTAATTAATCAAGCCTTAGAGGTACTCGTTCATAATAAGGTGCAAAGACTAAACATTCATCCATGAATCAATCAAAACAAATATAAGTAAGGGATAGACAATAGGTAAAATTCTTATCCTTCACTCATCATCCACGCAAAGAAAATCAGGGCGTTTGAATATATAGGTCTTTAAACACTAAAGTGATGACTGTCATTTCAACTACTGGCCGACTTCTCAGGCACAAACTGATGACTAAAGGGATAAGGGAAATAAGATAAAGCCACAATATTTTCATAATAATCAATAAAACCCACATATAGAAGTCATTGAAATCAAAATTTGGGTTACGCAAGGGAAATCAATTCAAAAAAACAACAAGCAAGGGGATTCATTAAAAGTTCCCTATGGCTGGATCCACTAAAAAAATGTATTAGACATTTCTTTAAGATTCCTTAAAAGTTCCCTATGGTTGGATCCATAAAGACCACATATAATGCAATGCATTAGAATCTCCGAAACAAAGAGTTTAATCTTCATAACCTCACACACCCATAGAGTTTAATGTATATGTTATTAATGAATTAAATAATAAGTTGTCAATTTGAACTTATATTATATGAATATAAATATAATCAATAAGATAATAATTAGTTCCCATCTACAAATATTATATGAATTTATAATAAATGAGTATAATAATTAATTCCCATCTAAGACTCTTTTATTTCTATATTAGACTTTATTATCCAAAATGAACTATTCATTATAATTATTCCTTTAGTCAAAGGGTCACTACAATTGGAAAAGACCACCAAAGTGGGAGACTGGTTTCTTTTTGAGGAGTTTACTATGATAAGAGTTTATGGTTTGGAAGAGAAGCCATGTCAAAAGTTAGTGTTGAATTTGGTAGAGAAGTCATATCAAGAGACTGAAAAAAGTGAAATTCATTCAGTTACTCACTAAAAAGCCAAGCATATTAAATTAAATATTGATCTGATGAATTTCAAGGAAAAACCAAATCTACACAAGTAGGCACAAATACAAAACATTTAGCCATGAATCAATCAACTCAAAGATAAATAAGGGATAGACAACAGAGAAAATTCTAATCATTCACTCATCATCCATGCACAGAAAAGAAGGGCATTTGAATCTATAGGTCTTTAAACACTGAAGTGACGACCATCGATTCGGCTCCTGGCTGACTGCTCAGGCACAGAATTATGACTAAAGGTATAAGGGATGAAAGATAAAAACAAAATATTTTCATAATAATCAATAAAAACCACACAGATAAGTCATTGAAATAAGTTTTGTTTTCCAAGGGACCGTCATTCAACTCAGAGGCTTATCATTCACAATGCACAATTTATCAATAAAAATGGAGAGATGTACCCAAGTTTAAGCAATTAAAAACGCAAAGACAAATCGAAGTTTTAATCAATCAAGCCAAAGAGGTACTCGCTCATAAGATGGCTCAAAGACTAGACATTCAACCATGAATCAATCAACTCAAAGATAAGTAAGGGATAGACAACATGGAAAATTCTTATCTTTCACTCATCTTCTATGCACATAAAAGAAGGTCATTTGAATCTATAGGTATTTAAACACCAAAGTGACAACCATCGATTCAAATCCTGGCTGACTGCTCAGGCACAAAATAATGACTAAAGAGATAAGGGGCAGAAGATAAAACCACAATCTTTTCATAATAATCAATAAAATCCATACATAGAAGTTGTTGAAATCAAAATTTGGGTTCCCCAAGGGAAATCAATTCAAAAAAACAACAAGCAAGGGGATTCATTAAAAGTTCCCTATGGTTGGATCCAATAAAAAGATGTATTAGAACATTTCTTTAAGATTCTTTAAAAGTTTCCTATGGTTGGATCCACAAAGAACACATATAATGCAATGCATTAGAATCCCAAAAACAAAGAGTTTAATCTTCATAACCTCACACACCCACTAATAACATAAGAAATATTTAGTAAGTGGTTCACAACAACTTGTTATGCCTTTAATCTTGGCACATAAGAAATCTTGCATTACTAAGTGGTGCACTCTTATCTAATCATAGATTGGATAATGTTATATTATATAACATATGAACTGTGCAAATGTTATATTATATAGTTGGATCACTTGAGAGATTTAAGGACAAATTGTTGGATAGTTGTGGATATGCTTGAACTAAATACATAATTGTGAAATATTTTATGGTCACCTAAAGTTACATAAAGGGACCTGATTGTACTATAAACTACAAGGGATTTCCACTAAGGGATTTCTACATTGAGTGGATAACTGCCAAAAATTAACTCAATAGCATGTGCATAATCTTTGAACATGGTTCAATCCACTAAGACCACATATATATTCCTTATAACATTTCTTTAAGATTCATTAAAAGTTCCCTATGGTTGGATCCACTAAAAGAAACGTATTAAAACATTTATTTAAGATTCCTTAAAAGTTCCCTATGGTTGGATCCACTAAGACCACATAAAATGCAATGCATTAGAATCCCCAAAACAAAGAGTTTAATATTCATAACCTCACACACCCACTAATAACATCAACATGGGATGAGTATGAGGGTTGTTCGTATTCCTAATATAAATTTCGATGAGGTGGAGCAAATTTAATATTTGTGAGGCTTAGTTGGAGTTAGAAATTTAGATAAAATATAGTCATATAAGGTGGAAATTCATGTTGATTGAGAGTAATCATGATAATAATTTCAAATGTAAGTGCATCATAACCTATTTTAAACATAGAAATGTGATTTTTAATGGAATATATATTAAGAAGTTGATTTTGAGTGATTCTTAATTGTCACAAAATTTATGGTGGTAATGAAGCCTATTCTACAAATAGTAATGTGAGTTTTAATGATGTATATATTTTGAAGAAGATGCAATTGAGTGAGTATTAATTGTCACAAAATTAATGGTTCTAAAGGGTAATGTCTATAGATATCCATACTCCCCTCATGTTGTGGGAGGGTCATGCTATCCACACTCCCCTGGATGTGTGATGACTAATACTATTTGTCTACTAGAGATGTTACATCGAAATGTTTGATGCTTTCACATTTGGATTATATATAGAGTTAGTTCAATATAGTTGAAACTCCAACATATTTCAACAAAGGAAGAGATGGGAGATGCGAGATGGAATTAAGGGTTTAAAGGGAGCCCGATGATTCCAAGTCAATTGAGGATCACATTTGTTAGAAAAACAGGACCGCGGAGCAATAAAATAAAACAAATGCAGAAACAAAAACACAGAAGACACACAATACAAGAGAGACACA
>JASDQU010334114.1:0-12723 GCA_032191745.1 Picea mariana
AAACCTGTACCAATAACCTGAACCATGAATCAACCATGCATCAACCTATACCTCAACCTGTACCATAAACAAGTGCATCAACCATGCACCAACCTGTACCTCAACCTCAACCAAAATCCCTCATCAATTTCATCATATAAATCTGATTTGTAACTCTTTAATAGACCTAGTGTATATGATCACATACCTACAAACCTTCATTAACTTTAACAACAAGAGACTAGCATTTTCATCAAACTTTACTTTAGTCTCACATGACTAGTTTTGGATTAGTCAACAACCTTGACTTGAAATAATCATAACTATGTACCTATAATGAATAAATATATAAAAATAATATACAATTTTCTTCAGTGTGTTTTATGCAATTACTCCAGGTGTCACTACTTGGAACCTCTCAGAAAAGGAGTTATAGCGAAAATGACATACCTTGTTGAATTTTGTCTTATTCTAGAGAGCGAACTTGTAGAGTGTGCCTCACATAGAATATTTGTTGTATGGATATGAAAATTGTACATAGAATACTATAGACTATAATCTACCCAACACATTTGGTCTTATTGAATTTGGATCTATTATGAAGAATTTATGACGTTTTTACCCGAAACACTTGTTTTAGACTAGTTTTAGGACTAGCCACAAACCCTATTTTCCACAGACTGTAAATCCAAAAATACAATGACCCACAAGATGAAATTCATACCATAGATACTTGGATATGTTTCCTTAATAGCCTCCCAATTTCACAGTCTAAATCATTATAGAAAAAAAAATTATTGCAAAAATGGTGAGATGACCTGTAAATAACATACCTTAGAAAGCATCATCAAAAGAATTTATCCTCCTTTGAATTTCGACCTTCTTTACTTCACCTTCCCTCTAAAATTCGACTTAGATATCCTTTGGCTACCTCAGTCACCTGTAGATATTCAATATGCTCAAGTGTGATTGAAATGAGAGAGCCTTGCCTCTTATTTATACTTTCATGTAGCTTACTTAGAGGCATCTTCTAGACCACTTTGTCCACATAGCCACTTTGTCCACATAGTCACCTATGCCCAACTTTGCCCAATTTTCCATTTGTACATATATCCAATAGCCACTTGACTACTTAACCCAATTTCATCATTCTAGGGTTAACCTTCTTATAACCACTTTCCATAATTAGAAAGTTCTCCATTTACTTTATTATTTAAATAATCCTCCTAGACTTTGTCACTTCACTTTATTATTTAAATAATCCTCTTTGACTTTGTCACTTCACTTTATTATTTAAATAATCCTCTTTGACTTTGTCACTTCACTTTATTATTTAAATAATTTATTCTTTGCAAGCACTTTGACTTCTTTGACATTTTGGGGCTTCAAGCCAATATATTAGGGTCCTCCAACTTCGTAAGGCCATAACTCTCAAACCGTGAGGAGTTATGTGATGTTCCACATACCACCAGAAATGGCATGACATGTATTATTCATATAGAGTAGTCTTACCTGCAAATATATGAAAACTCATACCATTATACATCAAACAAACTTGGGTCCATTACCCAAACCTTTGTGCTACTGAAATTCATTACTGGACTTTCTTCAAGGGTTGACATCAATGAAAATCAACCTAATTAATCAACAAGCCATGAATATGCAGAGGGAGAGAACCAAAGGTTGAAAGAGTAGTTACAAGCCATGAAGACGCAGACAGGTTCCAGTTGCAGAGGAAGAGAACCAAAGGTTGCAAGAGCAGTTACAATCCATGAAGATGCACATAGGGGAAGAATCTACAAATGAGATGGTGGTAAGACCATTTTGTGGCCATGGAAACTTCACCAGTTATGGGTTTGAGCATGAAAGTGCAAATGCATGCACACTTTTTCAAGAAAGTGAAGATGACATCCAGGCATCTGGAAACCAAGGAGGATTCCTAGAAGCATCGTCCACTGATCCTTCTCACCAGGAACAACTGGACATAGCCCGAGAAGTAGATCAAGAGTCCCAATTTGGGATGGAGGTAAATAAAATGTGTGTAGTTACTTTCTCGATTAATGTTGATGACTCTTTTAAAGTTATTGAACAACATTCTTCATGCATCGTCTTAAAGTTGATGGGAAAAATGGGATACGAAGGAGGAGGACTTGGAGACAATGGCTAAGGTATTGTGGATCCCATCCAAGAAGTTTTTTGGCATCGATATGTCGGGATCGGCTATGTCCCAAAGGATGTTGGAAAAATCTCCAAACCCATTCAGGAAGAAGACCTCAGGATAGTCACTGAGACTTCATAATTCAAGAGTTCATCAAGAGATAAAATTGATTCAGTGCAGGCTGAGAGAACAACTTCTCATGATCAAGGATTCGACACATATCTAGGGAGAGATGGGCATCAAAATGAAAGAACTGAGTCCAGCTCTTTTTTCCAGTCTGACTCTAGAGACAATTCACCGAGGTATAAGAAATATCGAAACTCTAAAATTCCATTTGATTATAAGAGTGTTAATAATATACAACAGAGCTTGTGTGATCAAAGACCATGCACATTATGTGGATTGAATAACCACACAGTGTCCCAGTGTTGGAAGAGAAAATCCTTGTGCAGGAAGGTTGTGGAAACCAGGAAAAAGACGAGGATGGAAGATCGCTCTCCACAAACAGAAAAGAGCAGAGGAAATACACCTCTAAAGAAGAATGACCACTGCAGCCAATGTAGTAGAGATGGACATCATGAGGCCACTTGTTGGGCCTTGCATCCAGATCTACATCCAAATAGGAACAAAAAGACCAGGAAGACACCTCAGAGGGAGACATTCAATCAGGAAATGTTGCAAGGAAAACCGCCACCAGGAGGAAACGAACTACCAGAGAAAGGACAACTTGGTAAAGAGGACTTGTTCGGCATAATGGCTAAATGAATGGGGAAAATAATTGAGTTAGTCAAGAGTGTCCATCTTTGTAAATCACATGTTGAAATTCAGACCCCATAGAACGAAATTGTGTAAAAGTTATAGTTGTTTCATATCATTCCTTTTCTTTCACATGTTGATATTTTTAGGCCTTGTGAGGTAGTTTGGGTATGGGTTTTCTTATTGTAAGTCCAATGGACATGAAACTTATAATGTAAATGATTTTCGGGAAGAAAATTCTATTCAATTGGGAGGCGTGATCCAAAAGGTTCTAGTGAACATCACATAATTTTCAGAAGTGCCCCAAGAGGCTTAGAATGGCCTCGAAAAATAAGAAAGGAAAAAAATTAAAAGTCCTGAAAGCTCAGAAACACAAACATCATCGTGAAGAGTGCGTCGTAATCTTTCAAATGAAATAAGCGGTTCGTCAAATAGAGTTATGGATCGAAATATATTTTCATTCAAAGTTTTGGTCAACCTAGCCCAATCAATAGGGATGAGTCAGCATCTGTACTGCTAAAGTTAGCATCAATACATATGACGTCAATTTATGTACAAGGTATGTGGAACTATCATAGATCAACATATGTCATGATGACATCATCATGATGATGTGGCATCACCATAGGATGCCATGTGTCACCCATTTTTGGCATTTTCAGGTCGACATGTGGACCAATGATAAAGTGTCACGTGGCAATCCATACAGCCACGTGACATACCGTACAGGACATGGAAGACACATGGCATCTATATAGCCATATTTTAGGTGATGTGGCATCCATATAGGATGTGGCAGGTGACATGGTAGGCACAGTGGCAGTGACATCAGCATGATGACATTGCCCAATGATAGTGTGCCGTGTGGCATGTCGATTCGACACTTTGGACCACCAAATGGACTAATGAAATTGTGACATGTGGCACCCCAAGGTGACTCCACGTGGAACCACCTAGGATACGTCACATGGCCTAAGGACAGTGTGACAAGTGGCATCCAGTCAATAGGTACAATAGCTGACACATAGGCAAATGACTTGGCATATAGATGGGCCAATGGATGGTTTCCACGTGGCCCAGGGAAAATTCCCAATGATGGCGAGAAAACCAAAAATTCAAATTTATAAAAATGGCTTGCCAAGGGCCAACCCATTTCCACCAAATTTGGTGGTGTTCCACTATATCCAAGCTCCCCACCAAAACAAAGTCCACTAAACTTGGTGGTTATTTACATTATATCCAGCATATCCTTCTTTTTTAGCATGGTCTGTCATTTCATCCGCCAAATGTAACAACCTCCCTCCAAGTTTGGTAGTGGGCACGTTTAGTTGTAACTTGTAGCCAAAAGGGGAAGGCCTGCGGGTTTGACCCTCGGACCTCCCCAACCACAACACCAAACTTAGCATCTGCCAACCATTGGGCCAAATGACCATTTGGTAATCTTCCCCCATTTTTTTTTATTAAAAGGTGATTTTATCCAATGCACAAGACGAAGGAGAGCGCTCCCAGTCCATACGAGTTCATACATGCACAATTTTCAATGTAGTGCATTAATTGCATAGGCTTGCATGCAGATCGAGGAAGAGGACCAGAGGAGGTCTGAAGGTGACAATGTCTAATGGAGACGATTTGACAGTCAATTTTGGGTAATTCAACGATGTGAATCGAATGGTGAGGTATGTTTTAGCAACATAGACTATGATCAACAAGCTAAATTCTAGAAGATCCAATGTAAGCATGCTTTTTATTATGTTGTTTTCTCATTGAATGTTGCGGCATAGTATTCTTGTTACAGGTCTAAAGGGGCATGGAGAGGCTGCAGCAAGGCAACAACATCAGCTTATTCCTTCTATTTCTTCCTTTTTCTCTTATTACACATAAAACCAATTAGCTATATGTGACAGACAATTTGTGGCACTTATATGATAAGTGGCCAATGAAGCAGTCACAAATCATGTAGTTTTTGGATATTTGTATGGGATGCATATCTGCTTGGATCTGAGCAACAGATCTAAGGAATTTTATGGGTCCATGATGATGGGGTTCATTTATTATTCTTCATCTTCTTCTGTATGGATTATGTGGGAATGATGTCCATGTTAGCATCATGGATGCCTCATGAGCATGAGAACTTGTGAAGCTTGTAAACATTCCTAATCACATTTCGACCTCTTGTTGCCATTACTAAAAGGGGACTTTGGCCTTACAACTTGTAAAGAAGAGACATTACTACAATGAGGAGAATAAAGCGATCAATCTTTGGAGCGTGACCTGGAGAGGTATCCCACATCGGGTGAACTTCTTTATCAAGGGAAGTGTCATATATATTATGTTTTTATGTTGTTGTTTCATGAATTTCCGCACATAAAATATTAAATGCAAGCATGACATATAACACATAAGGAAGCTAAAATAGGTTTTTATTCACTTTGGATTCAAGCCTATAAAGACTTCAAGTATACCTTTAATTGTAATCCTCTCAAGTGAAATGATCTATAAATGACCCTTTGGAGGAGTGGCATGATCAAACAATTATTGGAAATTAATCACCCCCCAGGTTTAGATCAAGTGGTATCAGAGCAATCTTGATACCAATTGCAAGTGTTGAATCTAAGAATGGTGAGATCGCCAAAACAATCATGCTACGATGAGCTTCAAGAGCTCAACCAAATCCTTCAAGCAGAGAATGTTGGATTGAAGAAATTATTTCATGTTGCAAAGGAAGAGAACCAAAGGTTGAAAGAGAAGTTACAATCCATGAATATGAAGACAGGGGAAGACTTTACGAATGAGATGGTGATAAGACCATTTTGTGACCATGGAAACTTCACCAGTTATGGGTTCGAGCATGACAGTGAAAATGCATGCACATTTTTTCAAGAAAGTTAAGATGACATCCAGCCATACAGAAACCAAGGAGGATTCCTAGAAGCATCATCCATTGATCCTTCTCACCAAGAACAACTCGACACATCCCGAGAAGTAGACCAAGAGTCCCAGTTTGGGATGGTGGTAAATATACCATGTGTAGTTCCTTTCTTGATTAATGATGATGACTCTTTTAAATTTATTGAACAACATCCTTCATGGATAGGCTTAAATTTGATGGGGAAAATGGGATACGAAGGAAGAGGACTTGGAGCCAATGGCCAAGGTATTTTGGATCCCATCAAGGTATTGTTTTGGCCTCGATATGCCGGGATCAGTTATGTCCCAAAGGATGTTGTAAAAGGCTCCAAAACCATTCAGGAAGAAGACCCCAGGACAATCACTAAGACTCCAAAAGTCAATAGTTCATTAGGAGATGAAATTGATTCAGTGCAGGCTGATAGCAAAGCTTCTCATGATCAAGGATTCGAGACATCTCCAAGGAGTGATGAGCATCACAATGAAAGAGATGAGGCCAACTCTTTTTCTAGTCTGACTCCAGAGACAATTCACCGAGGTATAAGAAATCTCGAAACTCTAAAATTCCATTTGATTATAAGCATGTTAATAATATACAATAGAGATTGTGGCATCAAAGACCATGCACTTTTTGTGGATGGAATAGCCACACAATTTCCTAGTGTTGGAAGAGAAAATCGTTGTGCAGGAAGGTTATGGCAACCAGGAAAAAGACAAGGATGGAAGATCGCTCTCCATACACAGAAAAGAGAAGGGGAAATACACCTTTGAAGGAGAAATGCCACTGCAGCCATTTTAGCAGAGATGGACATCATGAGGCCACCTATTAGGCCTTGCATCCATATCTGGGTCCAAAGAGGAAAAATAAGACTAGACAAACACCTCCGAGGGAGACAACCAATTAGGCAGTGCTACAGGGAAAACCGACACCAAGAGGAAACCAAATACCAGAGAAAGGACAACTCGGTAAAGAGGAACTGTTCGGCATAATGACTGAACAAATAGATAAAATATTTGAGTTAGTCGAGAGTGTCCATATTTGTAAATCAAATGTTGTGATTTAGTCCCCATAGAAGGGCATTTTGTAAAAGAGATAGTTGCTTCATATCATTCCTTTTCTTGCACATGTTGATATTTTTAGGACTTGTGAGGTAGTTTAGGTATGGTTTTTCTTATTGTAAGTCTAATGGACATGAAACTTATCATGTAAATACTTTTGGAGATGAAAATTCCTTTTAGATGGGAGGCGTGATCCAAAAGGATCTAGGGAACATCATAGAAGTTTCAGAAGTGTCCTAGGAGGCTCATAATGGCCTTAACAAATAGGAAAGGGAAAAAATTCAAAGTGCTCAAAGATTAGAAAAACCAACATCATCGTGAAGAGCATGTCGTAATATTTCAAATGGCATAAATGGTTCATCAAACAAAGTTACAGATCGAAAGATATTCATAGTCAAAGTTTTGGTCAACCTAGCCCAATCAATAGGGATGGGTCAACATTCATACTGCTAACGTTAGCATCAGTACGGATGATGTCAGCATCTGTATAGGGTATGTGGAACTATCAGAGATCAAAATGTGTCATGATGACATCAACATGATGATGTGGCAGCACTAGAGGCTGCCACGTGTCACCCATTTTTGGCATTTTCATGTCGACATGTGGACCAATGAGAAAGTTCCACATGACATTCCGTACAACCAGGTGGAAGAACATACAGGATATGGTAGACATGTGGAATTTGTATAGCCACATGGAAGGTGACGTGGTAGGCACAGTGGCAATGACGTCGGCATGCTGACATGGCTCAATGATAGTGTGCCACATGGCATGTTGATTCGACACTTTGAACTGCCAAACAGACCAATGAAATTGTGAAAAATGGCACCCCAAGATGATGCCACGTGACACCACCCAAGATATGCCATGTGGCCTAAGGACAACATGACAAGTTGTGTCCAATTAGCAGGTACAACAACTGACACATAGGCATATGACTTGGCAGATAGGTGGGCCAATGGATAGACGCCATGTATCCTAGTCATGGCATGCCATGTGGCAGCGAGAAAATGCCCAATGAGGGCCAGAAAATTGAAAATTCAAATTTAAAAAAAGGGCTCACCAACAGCCAACCAATTTCCGCCAAATTTGAAGTCATTCTGCTATATCCAGGCTCCCCGCCAAAACAAATTCCACCAAACTTGGTGGTTACTTCTGCTATATCTTTTGTATCCTCTGTTTTTAGCACGGTCTGCCATTTCATCTGACAAATGTAATGGAATCCATCCAAGTTTGGTAGTGGGCGCGTTTAGTTGTAACTTGTAGCCAAAATGGGAAGGCCCACGGGTTTGACCCCGAGACCTCCCCAGCCACAACACCAATCTTAGCATCCACCAACCATTGGGCCAAATGGCCATTTGCTAAACTTCGCCCATGTTTTTTATTAAAAGGTGATTTTCTCCAATGCACGGGATATAGGAGAGCGCACCTAGTCTGTACAAGTTCGTACAAGAATGATTTTCAATGCAGTGCATTAATTGCATAGGCTTGCATGTAGATCGAGGCAAAGGACTAGAGGAGGCTTGAAGGTGACAATGTTCGATGGAGACAATTTGACAGTTAATGTTGGGTAATTCAGCGACACAAATCCAATGGCGAGGTTTGTTTCAACAACAGATACTCCGATCAATAGGCTAAATTCTGGAAGAGCCAATGTAAGCATGTTTTTTATTATGTTGTTTTCTCATTGAATGTTACAGCATAGTATGCTTGTTACAGGTCTAAAGGGGCATGGAGAGGTCGCAGCAAGGCAACAAGATCATATTATTCCTTCTATTTCTTCCTTTCTTCTCTTATTACACATAAAACCAATTAGCTATATGTGACAAAGCATTTGTGGCACTTGGATGATAAGTGCCACATGGCAATCCATACAACCACGTGACATACCGTACAGGACATGGAAGACATGTGGCATCTATATAGCCACATTTCAAGTGATATGGCATCCATATAGGACATGGCAGGCACAATGGTAGTGATGTCAGCATGATGATGTGGCCCAATGATAGTGTGCCATGTGGCATGTCGATTCGACACTTTGGACCACCAAATGGACCAATGAAATTGTGACATGTGGCACCCCCAGGTGACTCCACGTGGAACCACCTAGGATACGTCACATGGCCTAAGGATAGTGTGACAAGTGGTATCTAGTCAATAGGTACAACAACTGACATGTAGGCAGATGACTTGACATATAGGTGGGCCAATGGATGGTTTCCACGTGGCCCAAGGAAAATTCCCAATGATGGCTAGAAAACCGAAAATTCAAATTTATAAAAATGGCTTGCCAATGGCCAACCCATTTCCACCAAATTTGGCGGAGTTCCGCTATATCCAAACTCCTCGCCAAAACAAAGTCCACCAAACTTGGTGGTTATTTACATTATATTTGGCATATCCTTCATTTTTAGCATGGTCTTCCATTTCATCCGCCAAATGTAACAACATCCCTCCAAGTTTGGTAGTGGGCGCATTTAGTTGTAACTTGTATCCAAAAGGGGAAGGCCCGCGGGTTTGACCCCAGGACCTCCCCAACCACAACACCAAACTTAGCATCTGCCAACCATTAGGCCAAATGACCATTTGGTAATATTCGCCCATTTTTTTTTATTAAAAGGTGATTTTATCCAATGCACGAGACGGAGGAGAGCGCTCCCAGTCGATACGAGTTCGTACATGCACAATTTTCAATGCAGTGCATTAATTGAAAAGGCTTGCATGCAGATCGAGGAAGAGGACCAGAGGAGGTCTGAAGGTGACAATGTCTGATGGAGACGATTTGACAGTCAATTTTGGGTAAATCAACGACGTGAATCGAATGGTGAGGTATGTTTTAGCAACATAGACTATGATCAACAAGATAAATTCTGGAAGATCCAATGTAAGCATGCTTTTAATTATGTTGTTTTCTCATTGAATGTTGTAGCATAGTATTCTTGTTACAGGTCTAAAGGGGCATGGAGAGGCTACAACAAGGCAACAAGATCAGCTTATTCCTTCTGTTTCTTCCTTTCTTCTCTTATTACACATAAAACCAATCAGCTATATGTGACAGAGAATTTGTGGCACTTAGATGATAAGTGGCCAATGAAGTAGTCACAAATCACGTAGTTTTGGGATATTTGTATGGGATGCATATCTGCTTGGATCTGAGTAATAGATCTAAGGAATTTTATTTTTCCATGATGATGGGAGTCATTTATTCTTCTTCATCTTCTTCTGTATGGATTATGTGGGAATGATGTCCATGTTAGCATCATGGATGCCTCATGAGCATGAGAACTTGTGAAGCTTGTAAACATTCCTAATCACATTCCGAACTCTTGTTGCCATCACTGAAAAGGGACTTTGGCCTTACAACTTGTAAAGAAGAGACAATACTACAATGAGGAGAATAAAGAGGTCAATCTTTGGAGCGTGAACTGGAGACGTATCCCACATCGGGTGAACTCCATTATCAAGGGAAGTGTCATATCTATTATGTTCTTATGTTGTTGTTTCATGAATTTCATATAACACATAAGGAAGCTAAAATAGGTTTTTATTCACTTTGGATTCAAGCCTATAAAGACTTCAAGTATACCTTTAATTGCAATCCTCTCAAGTAAAATGATCTATAACTGACCCTTTGGAGGAGTGACATGATCAAACAATTATTGGAAATTAATCACGCCCTAGGTTTAGATCAAGTGGTATCAAAGCAATCTTAATACCGATTGCAGGTGTTGAAGCTAAGAATGGTGAGATCGCCAAAACAATGATGGTTCGATGAGCTTCAAGAGCTCAACCAAATCCTTCAAGCAGAGAATGCTGGATTGAAGAAATTATTGCATGTTGTAGAGGAAGAGAACCAAAGGTTGAAAGAAAAGTTACAATCCATGAATATGTAGACAGGAGAAGACTTTATGAATGAGATGGTGATAAGACCATTTTGTGACCATGGAAACTTCACCAGTTATGGGTTCAAGCATGACAGTGCAAATGCATGCACATTTTTTCAAGCAAGTTAATATGACATCCATCCATACAGAAACCAAGGAGGATTCCTAGAAGCATCATCCATTGATCCTTCTCACCAAGAACAACTTGACACATCCCGAGAAGTAGAACAAAAGTACCATTTTGGAATGGAGGTAAACATACCATGTGTAGTTCCTTTCTTGATTAATGATGATGAATCTTTTAAAGTTATTGAACAACATCCTTCATGGATCGGCTTAAATTTGATGGGAAAAATGGGATACGAAGGAAGAGGACTTGGAGCCAATGGCCAAGGTATTTTGGATCCCATCAAGTTAGTGTTTTGGCCTCAATATGACGGAATTAGTTATGTCCCAAAGGATGTTGTAAAAATCTCCAAAACCATTCGGGAAGAAGACCCCAGGACAGTCACTAAGAGACCAGAAGTCAACAGTTCATTAGGAGATGAAATTGATTCAGTGCAGGCTGATAGCAAAGCTTCTCATGATCAAAGATTCGAGACATCTCCAAGGAATGATGAGCATCACAATGAAAGAGATGAGGCCAACTCTTTTTCTAGTCTGACTCCAGAGACAATTCACCGAGGTATAAGAAATCTTGAAACTCTAAAATTCCATTTGATTATAAGCATGTTAATAATATACAATAGAGATTGTGGCATCAAAGACCATGCACTTTTTGTGGATGGAATAGCCACGCAGTTTCCTAGTGTTGGAAGAGAAAATTGTTGTGCAGGAAGGTTATGGAAACCAGGAAAAAGACAAGGATGGAAGATCGCTCTCCATACACAAAAAAGAGAAGGGGAAATACACCTTTGAAGGAGAAATTCCACTGCAGCCATTTTAGTAGAGATGGACATCATGAGGCCACCTGTTGGGCCTTGCATCCATATCTAGGTCCAAAGAGGAAAAATAAGACTAGACAGACACCTCCGAGGGAGACAACCAATTAGGCAGTGCTACAAGGAAAACCGACACCAAGAGGAAACCAAATACCAGAGAAAGGACAACTCAGTAAGGAGGACCTATTCGGCATAATGAATGAACAAATAGATAAAATAATTGAGTTAGTCGAGAGTGTCCATATTTGTAAGCCAAATGTTGTGATTTAGTCCCCATAGAAGGGTATTGTGTAAAAGTGATAGTTGCTTCATATCATTCCTTTTCTTGCACATGTTGATATTTTTAGGCCTTGTGAGGTAGTTTAGGTATGTTTTTTCTTATTGTAAGTCCAATGGACATGAAACTTATCATGTAAATACTTTTGGAGGTGAAAAATCCTTTTAGATGGGAGGCATGATCCAAAAGGATATAGGGAACATCATAGAAGTTTCAGAAGTGTCCCAGGAGGCTCATAATGGCCTTGACAAATAGGAAAGGGAAAAAATTCAAAGTGCTCAAAGATTAGAAAAACCAACATCATCGCAAAGAGCATGTCGTAATATTTTAAACGGCGTAAACGGTTCTTCAAAAAGAGTTACGGATCAGAAGATATTCATAGTCAAATTTTTGGTCAACCTAGCCCAGTCAACAGGGATGGGTCAACATTCGTACTACTAACATCAACATCAGTATGAATGATGTCAGCATCCGTACAAGGTATGTGGAACTATCAGAGATCGAAACGTGTCATGATGACATCAACATGATGATGTGGCAGCACTAGAGGCTGCCACATGTCACCCATTTTTGGCATTTTCATGTCGACATGTGGACCAATGAAAAATTCCCACGTGACATTCTGTACAACCATGTGGAATAACATACAGGATATGGCAGACATGTGGAATTTGTATAGCCACATGGAAGGTGACATGGTAGGCACAGTGGTAGTGATGTCAACATGCTGACGTGGCTCAATGACAGCGTGCCACGTG
>JASDQU010334115.1:0-12723 GCA_032191745.1 Picea mariana
TGTTCACTTGCATCATCAAGGAGGACCCCACTAGATGAGTAGAGTTCCCATTACAATAAGCTTCACAAGACATCTCATTACCTTGCTTCTAGTTCAATTTTTAGTTTCTATCTAACCCTATAGGAACTCTCTTGTGAAGGAACTTTATAGTAGGTTGAACCTTGTAGTAAGCCTTATTACAATTATTTCTTTCACACTACATCTACTATATAGTCCCTATTTAATAGATCTGGCCTCAGTACATAGCAATCTATCTACCTATTTAAGGGAGTTAGGGTAGGACCCTAATAGATTCACATGGTTAATTTTTTATTGAAGACTTGATATGAAACATTAGATAGAGATATTAGTTTGAAACTGCTAAATAAAATAAAATTAGTTTCCTTTTAGATGAACGTGGAAAACAGTGAGTTCATCCCTCCTCTAACCCATAACCTTTGCCCAATGATTTCAAACATTCTATAATGGTTTTTTTTAATGATGTAACAACATATGTTATAGAAATGGATGGAAAATCTATTGATACTAATAAATTTATTTATCCCCATTGCCAAATACTATAGATTTTTTTTCAATATCTTTATAATTTTTTGTAATTGTATGGAACATTACAGAGTATGGTGTTTTTCTTAGGAAGCCTCCCTAGAGATTTTTAATATGATTGAAATATATTCCCATGCATCAATATTTCATTCTTAATCATTTTGATATTTTTTTCTTAAAACAAAGGATGGAGACTAAAAAACTAGTGATTTCCAGGCATGTGTAATGATTTCCCATACCTATATATGTTAGAGGCAAATACGATTGAACTTAAAGGGAAGAGGCTTATGATGCTTCCCATAGGATATCAAAATATAAATGGGTTTATGAGCCAATTACATGGAAGGAAAGATATCAAGTTGGATCCTAAGATTGTCCTTTAAGAAATAAATTTCAAAAAAACGTGTCTAAGTCTCATTATCATGTCTTTTAATGTGCATTTTCCTCTTCTCTAGCACTAGTCAATGAGATCTGAATCTGCAATAATTTCTTATTCCATTTCCTTACTTAGATCCATTAGAAATACTACTTGATTTTTAATTTGTCTAACATTGGACAAGGTTTAATATATTAACAAGGACCTTCCCTTCATCTAGTAGTTCGTCCTTGAATTTTGTTTGGGACTCCCAACACTATTGTTTCCTCTGCATGTTCTTAGGTGTATAAATCTTAAATATTCTCATGAATATGAATGTAAAGAAGTCTTCAAAGAGATTGAAAAACTAGATTGGACTATTACCTCATCTAGTAGATCCAATTCCTATGGGTCCGAGAGAGTGCATATTCCTCTAGACAAATCTTTGTAATATATACTAATTTGATTCCCTTTTTTCCAAATGATATTTTGAATAAATTTCATGTCATTATTTCTCATCTTGGTGTCTTTTCAAAACACTATTTTCATACTATGATTGTGAATTAACATCGTTACTCCATCTTGCTTAATTATAGTTTCTAACTCCTTTTAAATACATATCTTCACATTAAGGGTTTCAATACGTCAATTGAAGAAAAACATAATAATTTAATGGATCACTAGATATTCATGAGGTAGAGATATGCAAAGTATCAAATAGGAGTTTATTTTAGGGTTTTCGGCGGCTAAGTGGAAAATTTGACAGTGTAGTGAGCCACCAAAAGCTTTGCCTTTCGGCGGCTAAAGGGAAAAACACAAGACCAATGAGCCACTGAATGTGCTGAAGAGTCCATAATTTAATTCTTTCTGCCCAGATCACATTTTTTGAGTTCCAGAACATGTGGGAATGGTATCAAATTAAAGATAATAATTATCAGAAGTTAAATCATCCTCCTCGTTAAGTTTTGAAGACATATGGCGAAAGAAGGAAGCCAAATGGCATTTCTATTTTTTACAGAAATCGCCCTACTGTCAAACAGAGATCTTGAACTCCATGATCTTCACTTGCAGACTGCCAAGTAATGCTAAGAGGGTAAATTCGACCTACAATGATCTTACTTGTCATATCCCTTTTTTTATTATATTTAGTTTTAGTTATTTTCATATCCATTTTTATAGGATCTTGAAATTGTAAAAAGTGGATGTACCATAAAATCTTTCTGAGTTAAAATAAACCATAAAATCTGATTTAAGGAGTGAAAATAAACCATAAAATAGTTCAATACCACCAAATTACTAAATCACAGAGAAAAATTTTAAGTACTGACCTTCAAAATCTCAGCTATGTAGAGTCTGATCAATTCAATGTTTCTCTTCTTGAAAGAGAATTGAAATCAAGATTTCATAAAAAACCAGAACACCATTGCATCAGAACACCATTTCATAAATTACTCACACAACTGTAGAAAATGATTGTTGCAACTATAGCACATTTGTCGTAACCGAGATATATATAGGATTGATTTCGTCTGTCTTCCAACGAATTCGGTCAAATTGACCAAATAATAAGTCAATGACTGTTTGATTCTCACACGTGCCATAGTTGGTCATTATAACGACTAAATTTGGAATGTTGGTCGCTAGAGCGGCGAACAGTTGGACCCTGAAAAAAAAAAAGTAAATTTAGTCCAAAAAAAGAAAAAAAATTACGACGAAATTTTAAACCGTCGTAATTTTCGACCAATGTAGTAGTGTATATTTATAATCAACTTAACTATATCTAAAATTCTACTCTCATTATGAGCGATTCATAATCTATTGACATTGATTAAAACAAAAATATTTGTACCCCAAATGCTCAAGGTAAACCTATAAATAGAATGAAATAACACATGCTAACCAACACACATAGAAATAAAAGTACAAGATTGATTGCACACATGTTTTCTTATGCATGTGGTTATTATATGAATTCCCAAAAAGCATACTAATATTGAAGGTGACAACACACTGGGTGGGGGATGTGATTTCCTATGAATGTGGTTCCTTTATGAATTACTAGAAATCACAACAATATTAAAGGTGATTATATGATTTTTTTTACCCGTTCTTTTTTTTCATCATATCACTTGCTAAGTTGAAAAATTGGCATATTGAATTCAATGGCATTTAAAGAGTTTCTAAAAAAAATCACCGTGAAATAAATATATAGAAATTTTTGGACGAGAAGTGTTCTTCCCTAAGAGCACCATTTATTTTAAATGTTTGTCTTTTTCTTCTTCCTCTTCTTCTTTATGCCTCTTAACCTCCTCTTGCTATAATTGTAGAGCCTCAAATTCACAATAACACTCTTTCTTTTATCATTGTTGTTCAAGATATTCTCTCCTCTGAGCCTCTTCAATTTTAACGATATTCTTCTTTAGCATTCTATATATTTTTGTGCTTGCTCCTACAATTTGAAAAACATGTCAGGAATAATGCTCTATTAGAAAAATGAATTTTGAACAAAAGAATGTATGAAGAAAAGAATTCTTAGAAATTTAACCCTTCCATATCCAAATTACTTACTACTTTCTTTCTTCATAAAGAACTCACTCCTTCTCCTTCTCAAGTTAAACTGCAACTTCTTCAAACAAGTTATTCCTCCCTTTTATTTTCTTTTTCAACTAAATTTAGTGCTTCCTCAACCCCCCTAAATGTTTCCAAAAGAAATAACTCTATGTCACATCGACATCTATGAAACAAATAACATGTAAAAACAAGCAACAACTCATTGTTTCAAATGACAATAGTATTCAAGACGAAAATCGATTCAAAAGAATGCACCCTCTTATATCAACACATGACAAGTCATATATAATCTTTAACATCTAGTTCCATTGTTAGCATAAAACCTAACATTTTCCACCTAGTTGTCCAAGTTTGTTAAGAGTAGGAATTCATGCTAGCTAAAGCCTCCCCAACTTCAACTAGATTTTTCTACTTGTTATTTGTACAAAATAAACTATTAGAAAGTCTCGTAATCTTATATGACAAAAAACAAAATAACAAAGAAAAAAATTAGAAGGAAAGTCTTGACCTTTCCATGAATATCATCTTTAACATGGATGTCAAAGCCTAAAAATCCAAGTGTTTTAAACTCATTATTTCATGACCTTAAAGCTTCCAATGATAAAGGCGCCATTCCATAGGGGTTATGAGGTTGAAATAAAATGCCTAGTAAGACAAAGATGTTTCCCTATTATGACATTATTCCACTCTAAATCAACATCAAGATGGTTCATGCAACATTTTCATGCACACTTACTATATTATCTCATTTAAATATATATATTTGTGTTAATATACAAAGGTAGAGACTCTAAGAATGGAGATAATGTGTGCATCACAACTATGTGAACATCTATTAAACAAATTCTTGTACAATAAGCTAAAAGGATAGGAGTATATTTGCTAAGTATACACAGAGAAAGTGAGAGCTAAGAAGGTTATTGATGTTACAATTTTTAAGTGCTAAAAGTGATTACAATTACATTTCATGTACTTTAAGGTTTTTTTATTTAATAAATGTAATTTGGATATGTATCTAATTCCAATAATTTTTCTATTTTTACAATGTGATTTTGGTTTATCCT
Source organism: Picea mariana (assembly GCA_032191745.1). Lineage (NCBI taxonomy): Eukaryota > Viridiplantae > Streptophyta > Pinopsida > Pinales > Pinaceae > Picea > Picea mariana. The sequence goes on from JASDQU010334115.1 coordinate 4,534, forward strand.
GAAAATTACTACTTACAGTATAACATAAAATCTCAAATTTAGTAGATTGAGATTCCAACCCAAAACCTACCGATATATAAGAACTAATTACACCATTTTAGTTTTGAAACACATAGAGTATCATCTATAATAATCTTATTATACAACTACAAATTATAACCATAAAAAAGTAATCTTAACATTTCAGAGATTCCTAAATTTACACTTCACTAATTTTAAAATATTTTGAATAAACTATTTCAAATATAACCGAAGCCTTCAAGTCAAATACCCACATATATTCTAAAATATTTTCTTACTGTGCATTGAACAACAACATCTTAAGTGAATTACTTAATAGGAGGATCCGGAGCGATTTTTCAAATTTTTCAGAAGGTGGGAACAAACCAAAGTAGCCATGATTGAAGACTTTTTCAGTTTCTCTCTATGGCCATCTAGTCTTGTCCTTGGTATCGTCGGTTTGAGGTGGTTAATCTATGTGACTAGTTTTTTTCCTTGTTTGGAAACTGAACTGGTTTTTTAGTTTTGTTTGCTTCGTTTTGTTTTTAGCCCCTTTATTCTACTGTATCCTCTGTCAGATCAATTACTTGTTGTATTTTCTCGAGAAGGTGGGGTCATTTCTCACATTAAGTTTTCATTTTATTACCGAGAGGCTTTGTTTTAGTGGATTCCATATGGCCACCTCAAGGCTCGATACTATTAATGCGGAGGTACAGGCTATGCTAAGTGAGCCTGTAGATGATTTGTGGCATATGCATGAGGTTAATGGTGATTATATCACTCATCAACCTAACTTGAACCCTAAGTTTTCTCCTGGAGCCCCTGGTATTCCTTCGGTCACTCAACCTATCATTTCCTCATACTCGGCACATGCTCCGTCGTTTGATACTTACATACCTGCTGGCCATGCCAATTTGGTAGAGAATTTACCACTGAACCAGGGTACCTCTAAGCATGTTGATAGTGGGCCTGGTTTAGGACAGAAACAGGTGTTTATTTCGATGGCTACCAGTGGTAATACTTCGTATAGGAAGCAGTGGAAAGCCTCGAAAGAGGTTAAGAAGATGGTTCTCGGAGTAGACATTGGTTTAGTTGATACCTATAGACTTACACTTTGCGGTCTTGTTGGTAGGTTTGCGTATCAGAGTATGAGTGGTGTGAAACTTGAGGCTTGGTTAGAATGAACTTGGGTTTCGGTTATTGGTTATGTTCCTGATTTGTATAGTTTATCCAAAGGTTGGATAGGGTTTCTTTGTAGAAGCCCGGAAGATGCAGCAACCCTACTGAACTCTTTCTAGGTGGATGATACGAATAACCTTATGATAAAAATATGGAGATTAGCTTTCAACTTGGATACTGAATTTTTCTCATTTAGACACATTTGGGTCCTACTTCCTGGGTTACCCTGGTTTTTATGGAATATTGGAGCCTTAAAGGCTATCGATAATTCTCTTGGTAAGTACATTATGGCGGATGATAGATCTATGTCGGCCTCTGTGTGAAAGATTGGAAAGGTAATGGTGGAAATTGATGTTCGGAAGGGACTTCCTGCGACTTTAGAAATAGAGTGGCGTGGAAACCTCATTGTTCAGAAGCTCGATTATTTAGGGATTCCTTTTTGTTGTAGTTTCTGTAGAAGCACTTCACACCTTCGTCGGGAATGCCAAGGAAAATATTTACATGAAGAGGTGATGGAACCTACAAGTGGATACTATACTCAGGATGATTTTTCGATGGATACGGGTTTTGAAGGTCTAAATGGCAGTGGTTCGAGCTTTCGGAAGCCTCCGAAGTCGGTTTTAGGTAAGCTACAAACCTATTGCCTGTATTTCTATCTTTCTTTGACTTCAAGGGAAAGAGAATTGGTTTTATCCTATGACTGGCTAAAACAAGTTATTATTGAGATTGCCTCTCCCCCCTTATCTTTTGATGGCCTTTCAGACAATACTGTGGAGGTCCATGATGACTCTGTTTCTCCCTCTAGTTCTCAGTCGGTTGTTAAGGTTATGAGACCAGTGACGGGTGACAGTGGACCACCTATACTGTTGTTTTATCCTATATCAACCCCCCTGCCATTGAACCCTCAGCCCCTATTTTGTCTCCTATTTCCTCTGACACTTGTCAACCTAATTCTGCTTCGCCTCACATTCTCCCCAGTTTTTGTGAATCGGAAGACGAAGACTCAAATTTTTCGGTTTTCCTTGATTTACTTATCCCTTACATTCGTAGAATGGAACCACCAGTCAGACTTCATGTCTTTCTTGGTAAACTTGAACATGCCCCAGAGAATTCCCTTTGGGAGGCCAGTGGGATTCATACTGAAGGGGGGGGGCGACTGGGAAAGAGTTTGCCTGGTCACGTGGACTAGGTATTGAGCACTTACCAGTGAAAACTCGGAGTGCTAGGAAAAAGGCTTCCATTGAAAAAGATTATGAACTATCGATCCGACCTTCCATTGAAGGTGGGCCCCTTAGAGCGATGAAGGCCCTAGCTCACTCCAAATAATGTTATTACTTTCTCTCAATATTAGGGGAACGGGAGGCATCCTAAAACTAGCCTCTGTCTAAGGGTTACTTGATAAAGTGCGGCCAAGCATTGTTTTTCTTCAGGAGACGTTAGTACATGCTGATAAAGCACGTGCTTTTTTAAATTTACTTAGACCCCATTGGCATAGTTGTGCGGTAAACTCTGTGGGGAAATCTAGGGGTCTCTTGGTCTCATGGGACTCGAACAACTCTAAGCTAACACCATTTCTCACTTGTGGTGGGTTGTTATTGAGAGTTTTGGATCTGCAAACTAATAGACATGTTTCCTTTCTTAATATCTATGGGCCATGTGCGGATCGCAAGCTGTTATGGGAACAACTTAAGAAATTGGGGTTGTTAGCTTAAAAGAATCTTGTTATTGCGGGAGATCTCAATTTGACACTTTCTTTTGGGGAGATTTGGGGGGGCATCCATACCTTGGGTACTCTGGCAAGTTATTTTATCAATTACTTCAACAAGAATAAATTGATTGATATCATTACTAGTACTTTAATGCCAACATGGAGGAATGGTCGTGTTGGTAGTGAGGCTATATCTAAATGACTTGACCAGGCACTCATTTCAGAAGATCTTTTGTCATCAATTGGAGTGTATAAAGCATGGGTTGAGTACCCATATATATCTGACCACGCACCAATTGTTTTGCAGCTTGATTCAGTTTTGACTTTCAAACCTTTCCCATTCAAGTTTAATCTGTGGTGGTCTAAATAAATTCACTTTACAAGGCTAGTGCAAAAAATTTGGAATGATCCTAAGTTTCTTGTGGAGCATGGAACACAAAGGCGACTTATCTGGAAACTAAAGGAGCTGAAAATATTAACAAGAAACTGGCAAAAGGAGGTGAGACAACAAAAGGACTCAAGACTCTTGGAGTTAAAAAAAGAGATTTCCTTTAGATTACAGAATCAATCTGCCGGTATCTCTAATAACTTTGGTGAATTGCCGCTTAATTTATTGGAGCAAGAAAGATCCAAAATTCTCATTGAAAATGAGGAACAATGGCAACAGCAAAGTCGGGCAATCTGGTTACAAAGTGGAGATCTGAATACTAAATTTTTCCATTGTTATGCGAGCTTTAGGAGGAATAGAAAATTTATTTTAGAACTAAAGGATGAGGAGGGTCGATTGCATAGTGGTCAGGAAAATTTAAAAAAAAGATGCCTATCATCATTTTAGTGACTTTTGTAAAAATGGTCTGACTCCTCTTATAAGGGAACAAATCCAAATGGTGGCCCATTATAAGGAGATGATAAATAATATGAAAGATGAGGTCCTATACAAATTGGTGGATTTAAAGGAGCTACAGTAAGTTATATATAATTTCAAAGACAAAATTCCAGGCCCGGATGGCTGGACTATAGAATTTTTTAAGTTTTTTTTTTATATTGTAGGCGTTGATCTACTTGGAATGGTGGAGGAATCCAGGCAGAAAGGTATGATAACTGGTGCATTAAATACAACTTTTATTACCCTCATTCCGAAAGTTAACAAACCTCATCACTTTGGAGATTTTCGGCGGATTTCTCTGTGTAATCTTTGCTATAAGATTATCTCAAAGATCACAGATCGCATAAAGCCTTACCTTTCTAAATCTCTTTCGGATGAGCAGTTGGGATTCCTCCAGGGGAGATAGATACAGGATGCTATCGGTACATTACATGAATGTGTCCATAGCATCAAGAAAAATAAAATTAAAGCAATGATACTAAAGCTAGACTTACAGAAAGCCTACAACCGTGTTAATTGGGATATGCTGAGACTAATTCTCCTTCAAATTGGTATGGGTGTCAATATGACTAACTGGATTATGAGCTGTGTTGTTTCTACTTCTTATTTAGTTCTAGTGAATGGTGAAGCTACAAAGTTCTTCAAGAGAAGCAGGGGACTACGCTAAGGGTGTCCATTATCCCCCTTACTATTCATTCTAGTCATGGAAGGATTGAGTTTACTGCTAAAAGCTAGCCATAATGTCGGTTTAACTTCAGTTATTTCGGTTATGAGATCATTAAAAATATCACACATATTTTTTGTTGATGACGTGGTCATTTTAACAAAAGCTTCCATGCAGGAGTAGTGGGAGATTGATAAGATACTAAATTTTTTTTGTTTAACCACAAGATTAAAAATAAATATCTTAAAATCTTCTTATCATTATGCTGGACTAACTGATCTGGAGCTCAATGTTTTCAAAGTTGCTTTCCCATTTAACTTTATAGCGCTGGAGATGGGATTTAAATACCTTGGATTTTATATCAAAGCTAGAGCGCAAGGATTGGAGGATTGGAGCTGGCTATTAAAAAAGTTTGAAAAGAGAATTAATAACTGATGTTATCACTGGCTGTCATTGGGAGGACGCTTAACTCTTCTCAAAGTTGTTTTAACTAGTCATGCGGTTTATTGGCTATCCATGGCAGTAATTCCTCTTAAGATACTGAACTTGATTAGAAGAATGGTGTACAATTTCTTGTGGAAATGAGAAAGTACCTCTCATCATTTGCATTTGTGTAACTAGGAGAAAATATCGATCCCAAAAGAGTTGGGGGGTTGGGGCATTCTCAATATCTTTGATTTCAGCAAAGCTTTAGCAGCTACTACCCTTTGGAGGGTTCTCTTGGGAAAAGGTATTTGGCACAAGATTATAATGGATAAATATCTTGGAAACAGAAGTGTAACTATGTGCCTCAGATCTAATTCCTTCATACAAAATTGAGTTTCAAAAATCTTGAGCAGATTAATGAAGGTGATTTATATTATTTTACATGGTATAAGCTGGAACCCGGGATTAGGAGAGCTCGTGGATTTGGGAAAGGACCATATTCTGGGGATGGGAGACAGCTCATACTTATCTAATCCATTGCAGGATTCATTAAAAGATCGAAATTTGGTGACATTGGCACAGGAACGGAATCCTTCAACCATAGCAATTCTAGCTGATTATTAGGTAAAATGTAATGATTTGGGACTGGGGGAAGCATTGGCATTAGAATGGGATACGTATACAAAAAACCTTATATATGCCGAAGTGATTCTTCAAGATAATACAGATCAAATAATGTGGACGGGCGGGGCCATTCCTGGTAATCCATCGGCAAGAAATTTTTATCTTAGTATTATCTCATCGAAATGATTTCCAAGTGTGGAGAGATGGAGAATTTCATTATGGAAGTGGAATGTTCAGTTAAAAATAAATTTGTTTATTTGGTTAGTAATGGAAGAGAAAGTACTAACCTGGAATATGTTGCAGAGGAAAGGGTGGGAAGGACCTGGGTGCTTCCCACTTTGTAAATTGGATATAGAAACTCCTTTGCATATATTCAAACTATGCCCCTTTAATCTATCTGTTTGGAATATATTAAAACAACAATTATCACTTGATGGAGTTTGCACGGGGAATACCCTACTGGAATGCCTAAAAAACTAGTGTATGAACAAAAAGGTACCTACCACGATTGTTTCTTATGTTATCTGGTTTACTTGGCTCGAACGTAATCGGGCAATATTTGAAGATGCTTCCCCTTCAGTGCACTCGATTACCAACAGGACTCTGGCATGCACTACTTTACCCAGCAGTAAGACGAAACCAAGAATTCCAAAAGCTATATGGATACATCAAAGTCAGAATACTACCCTTGCCTGGTTCGATGGAGTAGCTTCAAAGGATGGTGATAGGAGTGGCGCAGGTGGAATCATAAAAACCTGGGATTCAATTGTTTATAAGTGGACTTTCTTCTGTGGTAAAGGAACAATACGAGAGCGGAGCTCTTGGGGGCATGGGCTACCTTAATGCTATAAAATCATATGGAAATTCCTTCTCTCCATGTTCTGGGCGACTCAAAAGTTGTGATAGATTGGCTCAATGACAAAGGCAGACTGATGGTGGCCTCCATAGAAGGGTGGAAGAAAAGAACGAAAATTCTTATTCAGAATTTCCAATCGATTGCCTTTCAGCATATATTTAGAGTCTTTAATTCTAATGCAGATTCTCTTTCTAAGCAGGCACTGATGAAGACTGAAGGATTGATTACTTTTTATAAATGGACAAATGGTGAAGAAGGCCCGAGAAGACAGTTAAAGATTCATTGAAGAATCTATTTTAGAGAAGAAGATATTGAAAGATGAATATGTTTTCATCAGGATTTTTTGTTGTTTTGGTCAGTTTATATTTCCAGTTCTCATTAGTTCAGTGGCAGTTGGATAGGACTTGTCTGGACTATACTTTTTTAAATATTTTTGTATGTGTGGAATGCCAGTATCAACTTTATATGGAAGCAATTGAGGATTCAGAGAACCCTGTATATGTACTGAAAGAAAAAAAAATTATGTCTAATATAATTTGAGCAAAATGTTTCCCTGGAAAAAAAAAAAAAGTGAATTACTTAATATATATTTGTCACATATTGGTTATAAAATTATTTTACTAAGTGTGAGTTAATAAAATTTACATGTTTGGTTTAAATTTTTATGTCAAAATCCATCTCACACATCTCTTACACTCATTGAATCTACATTTTAAAATAGAGAAGTCGGTATTCGAAGTGGATGTTACCACGGGTTTTGATTTTAAGATGAGAAAAAAAGCAGAAAAATTATTGGCATTGAGCTAAATACAAAATTAAATGTTTTGTTTTTTGTAAAGTATTAACTAGACATGGCATACGTTCTCACCCACGAGTAGAATCCCAAAGTAAGTGAAAATTGTGGACGCCAAGTATAATCCAACTAAATACGGGTGTGGGTTCTGCTCATAGTGGATGAAGGGCCGACACTAAACTCCACAACAGTGTGGATAGACAAACATGCAACAATTTTGCCATTAGGAGAGGTGACAAATATGAAGGTGAATTAATCAAATGGAACTCGTGAGTTGGGTCAATGTCCTGAATTTTAATCACTTAGTGCACATTGATTGGATGCATGTATGTATCAATAATCATGTATACTAGTACAATTAAATTATTAAAAGTGGTTGATAAATGTCGATTGGCGTCATTTTTTATTCTGGAAAATTAATGGTATCGATTAACATATATCAACCACTTTTAATAATGTGGTTGTGTTAGTTGATGAATGACGTGCATGAGGATGATTAGTAGACCATGGTTGAATATGGTCAAGTTATGGTTGACAAGGGTTTATTTTGGTGAACATATAGTTGATTATGCGTGACCATGGTTGAATAGGTAAATCACGGTTGTCCATGTTTAGTTGTAGTTGACTATGATAGACTATGGTTGACCATGTTAACTTTAGCTGTCCATGGTTGAGTATTGGTGACTATGAAAGACTATTGTTGACTATGTTTGAGTATAGTTGTCTATGGTTGACTACGGTTGCCCATTATAGATGATGATTCACTATGGTTGAGTACATGTGACTATGTTGATCCTATTCACCATGTTGAGAGTGGATGTGCATGGTTTTGTATGGTTGACCATGGTTGACTATCAATGACAATGGTCAACTCTGGTTGACTCTGGTTGAATATGGCCAACTTATGGTAAATCATGGTTGTCCATGTTTAGTTGTAGTTGACTATGATAGACTATGGTTGACCATGTTGACTTTAGTTGTCCATGGTTGAGTATTGGTGACTATGAAAGACTATTGTTGACTATGTTTGAGTATAGTTGTCTATGGTTGACTA
>JASDQU010334118.1:1760-12723 GCA_032191745.1 Picea mariana
GACCCAAAAGAATAAAGAACAATGAAGTGACACCTTTCCAAAAGAGAAGTCAGCCCAGTAAAGAAAACAAGAAGACTATAAATAGGAGGCACCTTGGCTCATTTGAAGACTCACTCGCACTCTCTCATCTACACAGAAGCAAGGCGCACGTCTAAGGAAGGTGACGCAGTAGCTGCAGTTGCACAGGTTCTTCTTTTTCAGTCTTTCTGGTATTTCTCTCTTGTGCGCTACTCTTGGAAAAGGTGCGCTACCTTGGTATTATGTTGTTGTTGTAGCTAGGGTGGGTGGTATTTTTGGTTGTACCTTGAGCTAGCCTTTGTGCTAGATTTTATCTTTTGGTTCATTATTGGACTTTCTTTGTGAACGAAATCTATCTAAGAAAGGTTGTTGGGTTTTTCCCCCATTTGGTGTTTTCCCAGAATAAATCTCTTGTGTTCTTTTGTCTCTTGTTTATGCTGCTCAATACATGATATATAAGTTAATGTTAAAGAAGTAAAAGAACATCGGTAACTCTAATTTACTGTAAATAAAGAAAATCTAACATAGGTCACCTTGACAACCCTCCCATATATAAACTTGGCAAATTGCATAGGGTCTTTGAGCACTTGTTTAAATTGATAAGGTAGTTTTTATGCACATGTTTAGGTGGCTCTTGTATTAAATGTGATTTTATTTGCCATGATACATTTGACTTGAAACCCTTGGAGGGTGCATTCATTTGTCTTTGCAGAACCTTGTTTGATGGACGTTTTAGAGGAACAAGCCTAACTTGGGCCTTCATTGGGGCAAAAAGCCCACAGGTTGGATGCCATGACCCAAACCTTGGGGCAAGACAAAGGATGGACGTTGCCTTTGGAGGCAAGAGAGGAGATCTTGGAGGTGACACCTAGCCCTATCTAGCCCAACGACTTGCCTTTGGTGGACTTACACCACATTTTTGGGGCTTGACGTCTTGACTAGGGCTAGGGTTTGATGGTGGTGATGATGATTTGATGGACACTTGGCACCTTGTGATGAGGAGGATCCCTTGCACCATGGAGAAGACCATAGCATATGAAGGGAAGGACTTTGGAGGCCCAACGACTTCCTCATATTGCTCAACGACTTGGCAATTATGCCAAGATGTCACCCTAGAAGGGCTTGATGTCACCTTTAGGGATTCTTTTTGTGTAAAAATCAAATTAATTTTGTAAAGTGGCAAAATAAGGGAGGTCAGACTCCCTATTTTTTGGTTTACCATAATATTATGTGGACAAACTTACTATTGAGGTCTTGTATAAATAAAGACCAAATTCATTTCATTTTAACATAACTCTCTCATATGAGAAAAGCTACTTGGCTGACATTTTCGCCCCTCTTGGGAAAATTACATCTCTCTCACTCTCATGCAATTTTTTGGATGCTAATACTTGTTCTTGTGGAGAAAAGTGGTGTTATACCCTTCTTGGAGGCTTATTCTTACATGTGGATGGAATTTATGTGAAAATTCCAGGTCCTATCAGCTTGCCTTCTTGGTTTGTCTTTGACCAAAGAAAAGCTCTAAGTTTTCACCGTCAGGTAAAGTATTTTTTGTTCTTTTATAACAGCCAACAGTCCAAAAGTATTTTGTTGATTTGTTACGGTTATGTTCTCGATTTTGGGTGCTCTAGCATGTTATTTTTGTCACCAGAAATTAGTACATGCATCTCAAAATAAACATAACACACCTAAACATCGTTTATTGTTGAATATGAACAGATCTAAGAAACTAAATCATGCATTTGTAGACACGGGTATTTTTGGTCAACATGACCCTGGATAAAACCCCCCCGAGGAAAACCAGTTTGGAATATGTGTGTATATATGAGGAAAGCAGAAAAAGGGTTACAATAAATACAATATATGAAAGAACCTGATAAAATAGCAACTCCAACTGAGCTGATATACAAGCTCCAAATCAACAGATGTGCCCCAGAATGGTGTGCCCCTCATGCAATCTGCCAGAACCACTGAATCTGCTCCAACTGCCAACTGTGAGCTCAGATCTGAAAACCCCTCCACAGGAATGAAGCTCTAGTAGATGGCCTCCCTCTGAAACTGATCTCACTGCAATCTGATGGCTAGATATCCTACCAGGTACGAATCAACCTCCACAGCTAATGCGCCCCTCTCAGAAGTAGAATAGCTCCAATAAATAATCAAGGCAAGTAGCTCCAAGCCTCTATGAATGAAAGCAAGCGACCTCCCTCAAGCATCCTCACAAAACTGACCTCATCTCCATCCTCCAAGAGCTCCTCTCTCAACAAGCAAAAGACAAAATGAAGAATGCACCCCTCCTTCACCCTTTGCGCCCCTCTTTGACTAGCAAAAGGAAACCTAAATATTCAAGGGTGGAGATCATCTCATCTCCCATTTAACCGATGGTTGAGATCTCCCCATGAATATCTAAATCACAAACCCACTTTGGGTTAAGTTTCCTAAGTCAACTTTATGTCTCTAATTCACCCCTTTGTGAACTAATAGTCATTTTAGGCCAAAATGACTAAATTTCACTTTATCCAAAGTCAAAGTGAAATTAGACAAAAGTACAAGGTACAAAGTGTAATGTCCTTCCCTCATGTGCTAAGGAGGTCGTAAGCACATGGGGAACACCTCCCAAGGTACAAAACTCAACAATTTACTTGGTGAAATTAGGGTTTTATCTTGCTATCTTGTGGAATCGGTAAGGAATTGTCTGCAATTGTTAGCAATTTCTTCTTGTTTCATATTGTTCTTGTCTAAAACCCTTGGAGGAGTATAAGGGCATACACCCTCCACCAAGCTTCATCTTGTTTGCTAGTTGATAAGTCATTTTTACAAGGTTACTAGGAGGAGTAAAAGGGATTACACCCATAGAGATATTGTACATCCAACTCATACATCCAAGACTCCATAACCCAATAAACTAGGCACTAATCAAATCTTTGCATTGGAGAAATAAATTACTTGCATTGGTACACGTGATTGCGAGAGATATTAAATTTGTTCAAGTTGGAATATTTTCTTGGTGTCTTAAGCTTGCTCAAGCCACTAAGGCGTCTTGTTTGGCTTGTTAGTTCTCTGGTTATAATCCAATAAAAGCTACATCCATTAGGGCTGCAGCAAAACACATTCAAACTTTAACATTAACTTGCTTTTTAACCGTGGAAATTTGCTTGGAAGTCACTATTATTGTTCTACTGCTTATGGGCTAACTTTTTGACGGATTACTTGCTAATTTTTATGGTTGAAATTTGTTGCTGATGCAAATCTTTGCTACAGCCACTTGGCTGTCACTATAATTCTCTAAAAACACTATCTAACAGCCCTCTTTTACCATCAAAGTTTGTGCTCAAGTATTGGAATATTATCTTCTTTTCTAGTGCTTCATTGTCCAATAATTCTTTCATACTTTGGATGGTTAATTCTGCAGTTAAAAATATTTTTTCTTGCTGATATATATTCTTGTTTGCTGCTGCAATATAGGACAGCAAGGTTTAACTTGCTTGTCCATTAGATATTTTGGCTTGTATCTCTTCATTTTGTCTTGTCTCGGGTAGGTATCACACTCTTTTGCAGGTACACTTCACTTTGGCAACCTACCCTTACCAACGAGACTCTTACTCAAGCCATCTTCCACTTCTTACATTAACCTATAGGGGCATCACCTTCCATTACTCCACTTTCCATCTCATTTCCCCCTAGGGTCACCGAGACTCCCCCCTTGAGGTGATCTCATCATCTCTAAAGCGAGGGGAGTACCTATCTAAGGTGACAGTGGGTAGGTATTCCCATAGTTGTCTCACCTTTGTAGATTGGGTCGGGCTTTGCCCAACCTACAATCCGTGCGATAACATGACCCAACGCTCATCATCAAGTGTGCAACGACCTCCATATAATGTGCAATATCCAAGGTAGAAGCCTCGAATCATCTAGCACATGACCATCATCAAGCAAAGCTCAAAAAATCAAGTAAAACCAACCATTACGAGATAGAAGAGTCATTAGAATAATACAAAAGCAATTCACATTAGGTATCTTCTTCAAACTTCACACTAGATCAAGACTTTGTGCAATTTTCCAAGTTTAAGTATGGGAAGACCATCACAAGACCCTATTAAGTGTGCCAATACCCAAGTAGAGGAGTATTTCCAAGAAACCCTTTAAAGTGTGAGCATAAGTGGATGAGATGGTATGGGATTTACTACATGGTCATGGTGCCATTGACATGCAAGGCCATGTGTGGGTTCATCTCCATGAGCACCTTTGTAGAAGGAGTGCTTGGTGCTTGAGTTACGCTTTCCTCGACAGTGTGTGTATTCCAAACCTCTTTCTTGCCTTTTGATATTATTTTATTGCTTTGCAAGTCCCCTTTTCAAGTTCATATATTTATTTATTTTTACAGGGATTAAGACCCTTTATTTTGATATGCATTCAGTGCAGTAGGACTAGGGGCAATCACCTCATAGCGAGGCGTAGAGCTCAAGCTAACTTTGGCTTTTGATTTTTCATTCATATCCCAATATTTTTCTTTCTTTTCTAGCATGTTTTTTTATTCTTTTTACCAACTGCATCAATCTCGGCACTCTAGCCCTTCTTCTCATAGGAGGATGAAGCATGGATTTTTGGTGTACATGTAACAGCCATTTCCAAAAGATAGGACAACAAAAGGAAAATAGATGGAATGCGTTAAAACTTAAGTATGGAAGGGAGTGGTACGTTACCCTCATCAAGGTCTCCCAGTAGTACCCCTATTCCCCAAGAGTGATAACACGAGACTAGGACACATATGATGGTCACCAAGGTGAAACAAGGAAAAAGGCATAACTTCCAAGCAATCATGATCCATTATCTGAATTCAACCCATGATCCTCACCTAAATGCCTAATGTATTAAATGTAACACGTCATATGAAACAATGACTAGTGTACCTCATGTGTGTTGGACCACCATCCTCGGATGAACCATGTTGATCAAGTGAAATGAACTGAGTTGTGATGAGGGGGTAGGCATCTGAGGGGCTTCTGTCTATGGAGAATGCTAATCAATCATCTCATCTGGATCACTGTCTGCAATGTGGACCATGAGACATGATCTCCTCTAGTTACCCCTAAATGAGAGGGGGTAACGGGCCCTTCCCACAACCATCAATTTATAAAAATAAACAATAAATGAAAACATTCAACATATTTTGCATGTATGAGAGAAGTGTTCCCAAGATCTCTTGTGATTGGAGGCATTCAATAGTGCGTCTTCCCCCGAGTCCAAAGCATGCTTCTTAAAACACTCCCAATTGAGACAACATGCTTGATCGAGAGCATTTCATGAGCATACTTAAAGAGCAGGAAAGATAGGGGGGAGAGCACTCCCATGCAACATTGTTATGGACCAAGCCTTATCAATGACATCAAACATTTTTGTGAATCACTCTTGAAACATTTTAATAAATGAAATGATTGGTTATAAGTGTTTTCATGCATTAAATCTATCTTTACAAGGAGATAAATAATTCATTGATAAACTCTGTAATAATGTGAAATTGTGCCTATGTTATTACTAATTATAGGCAAGTAATTTCACAGATCAAGTCTCATCTTTGATATTAAACATTTTTGTGAATCGCCTGAATTACCCACACCAAAAGATTTGCCAATCTAGAAGCTAGCTTTGGCGTGCAATTCCCCAAGTTGATGTGATAGAATCCTGCCTCACTCTGGTACTAACATCATTAGTGATATCAATGTCTAGTTTGTGGTTGTTATCTATGTGATATACTACAAGCTATTACTATAGTGGCATAACCTTATAGTGAGATTTTGTTCCACATCAATAAGTACTCTACTCTTTCTATGTGTGTGTTGAGAATAATCCAACATGCATAACTATTGGGAGACAAAGGGAGTTGATGGGGTATTACCCACACAAAAAACTTTGCCAATCTAGAAGCTAACTTTGATGTGCAATTACCCACACCAAAAACTTTTCCAATCTAGAAGCTAGCTTTGCTGTGCAATTCCATGAGTTGATGTGATAGAATCCTCCCTCACTCTAGTACTTACACCATGAGTGATATCGATGTCTAGCTTGTGGTTATTATCTATGTGATATACTACTAGCTATTACTATAGTGGCATAACCTTATGGCTGTTGAAATATTGTAACTGCAAAGAGTATTCTATTTATTACTGATGTATTATTCATTAGATCAATCCCCTTTTGTGGATTGATCATGTCGGGCATTGTAAATGACCAAATCCCCTTTTGCGGATTGGTCAAACCCTAATTGTAATATGCATAATGAGAAGTCGGCCCCCAGAATTAATTAAAGTGGTTATAACCACCCAGAAGGAGAAGTCAGCCCTGCCAGATTGTATAAATAAAGGAGGCTAGCGCCTCATTTGTTCACCCACTCACTTGCTCATCCAGAGCGCAAGTTTGGAGCTGCAGTTGGAGAAGAAGGAAGAGGGAGAGAGGCGCATTACTTGGGAAAGGACTTTATGTATTGTTTGGTTTATTCTCTTGGCATTGTATTTGCTATCTATATTAAGGAAAATTTTGCTAGGTTTTCTCCCCCATGAGGGTTTCCCAGGATAAATGATGTGTCTCTTGTGATTGTGTATTTCTCAGTGATCCTATCTATGCTATGGATATCTAGTGAATTGAAAAGAAACCTAATAATAGCTTAAACTCTAACATGGTATCAGAGCTAAGCTGAAGAGAGCATCTTTCACAAGAACAAGAAAAACATCACTTTTCTCGTACATGAAATTTAGGGCTTTTTATTGCAGAAGAATTTCAGCCCAAGAGTCATCTAGAAAAGTGTGTCCTACCTCAAGGAACTCTTTGGCACCTTCAGCGCACCTTTTCAGTAGCTAGATCTCCCGGAAAGTGAAACCCTAGTTTTCACCAATACCAGAAGTACCAGAAAACCAGAAGCACCAGTCCAGAAATCCGTTGGTCAAGTTTGAAGGGGTAAAAGTTGGATTTTTTTAAATCTAACCACACCAGGCTACTCGCCTCAGCCAAGCGCACCTGCTGGTAAGTTCAAAATTCAATTTTGAGCACTTTCAGTTTTTGGTCATTTTCCTAGCTCCAGGTAAAAATGTCTGCAAACACTAAGCATGTTGACAAGCTAGAAGGTGTGGAAAACTTTCGTGCCTGGAAGTATAGGATCGGACTCATTCTTGAAGAGAATGACCTAGCAAGATTCGTTAAAGAGGATGTACCAGAACCCGCCGATGCCACAGCTAAAGCAAAACACCAAAAGGACACAATTAGGGCCAAAAGAATCATTGCAGATTCTATCAAAGATCACTTGATTCCTCAAGTGTCTTCAAAGAAGACTCCAAAAGAAATGTTTGATGCCCTAACCAGATTATATGAAGGAAAGAACATAAATCGGAAGATGAATCTAAGAACTCAACTCAAGAATACAAGGATGCAGAAAGGAGAATCAATCCAGGAATATTTCTCTAGAATATTAGAACTCAAAGAACAGCTAGAAGCAATTGGAGATACTATAAACAAAGACGAACTCATAATGACAGCCCTTAATGGTCTCACAAGACCTTGGGATGCATTCATCCAAACTATTTGTGCCAGAAAGGAGAAACTACAATTTGACAGTCTTTGGTAAGAATGTATTCACGAAGATTCAAGGGTAGCTAACCGAGAAGCTTTGCTATCAAGAGATGAAGATCAAGCCCTAGCTACACACACTAAAGTAGGAAGAAAGAAGTCTTACTTCCAGAAAGAAACTCATAAGGAGTCTCACCCACAAAGCAAATTCATACATAAAGAATCTCAACCAAGGAGATTCCAAAAGTTTTAGAAAGAAAAAAGAAAAGGAAAAGATTTATAATCCTACCAATGTTACCATTGTGACAAGATGGGACATATTACGAAACATTGTCCAGCTAGACGAGAAGAATACCAGAAGAAAAACAAGAGGTATCATGCCTGTTATCCCCGATTTTTAGGGATAACTAGGAGATCATGTCTTGAGGCCCACAGGTCCTAGACATGGAGTACCGAGAGCAGGATTGACCTAAGCATGGCCCTGGAGGGCCCATCCTTTTCTTCTTCCATCAGCTTTGTCTTGTCAGCAGCAACAACATCCATCACCATCGGCTTGGTCTTGTATCAGAAGAGGTTCTTGCTCCATGAGGTAATTCGTCCAAGTATCATGGTATGTGTCACTTTTGATCATTGAAACCTTTAAATATATGCATCTGATTCCTTTTATCTCTAACAACTGCTTGGATCTTAAATTAGCCCACATGACCATGCTTGGGGAAATTGACTGGGTGCCCTAGCAAGCCTATGCCCATAGATCTTGGTTTGCCACTGGCGGGATTTCTGAAAAGCCATCGTCCGCTCCCATCATAGCACCACTGTTTCATCTTATCACCCGCTCATCTATCCCATTCCCCTTGTCCGGGCATTGGGTTGACCTATTTGTAGGATTGCACCTTATCTCGTGGGAAGAAGGGGCTAAAGGCCCAGAAGGTAAAAGCAGTTGGTAAAGGACAAAAGCCTAGAAATAAAACCTCGAGATGCTTCGCCCTGGGATCCCCGAGAAGGCAATAAAAGGCCTCTCAACAAGAAACAAGAGGGACCTGGAAAATAACAAACAAGACCTAGTCAGACGATAGGGGGTTTCATCACAAGCCAACCTATTATGTTCATGGGTACCTAACAGTATGACATTGCCACCATCTGGTTACCACGCCAGGGCAGTGACCTTTTGTTGCATGGCCAAGGGAAAGGGGCTCTCATCACGAGCCAGCCTTCTCATCTCTGTGAAAGTACTTGTGGGTAACATTGTCAGCTCTAGTCACCATGCCAAGGCAGTGTCCTCTGGTTAGCCCTTGAATAAAAAGAAAAAGAAGAAGAAAAAACAAATAAAAGAATAAAGGCAAGAACGGGCTTGTAAAAAATGCATCCATGACAGGAACAGCTCGCCTTCTACAAAGGCACCCACAGATAACATTATGCATCCTTGGCCCTCACTGCACCCACATGTCTGGACATCCCCTAGCCACATCACCTCACTTACATGACTTGGATGAAATCTTCCTGGAAACTTTCCTTCTCTTGTGGACACTAGCCCAATAGGACGTCTTGTCTTTTTCTCCAATCTTGTATTGCAGGTTTTTGTAATGTCTCTGAGCTATTGACTGATATATTAGGGTTTTATGCATATGTTTAATAATATTGATGATGAGATGTGATTAACAATGCTATCATCCCAGTGACTGATGAGCCCATGGAGGGCGTAGCTTTAGATGTGCAGCACCATGCCCGACGGACAGGTACCATTTGGACCGGTACACATGGGGAGATGACTAGTTCGGACCTCCATGGGACTGAAGAGCCCACCAGATGGATGTTGAGACCCCATCAGGGGGTAGAGAAAGGATGGAGATGGATCAGGGCTTTTGCACCGAAAAGGAAGAGGACGTTCTATCAGAGGCACTACGGTAGGACTAGACCTGGGAGGAATGACCCCTTTTCAGTGGAACGCCAACCTTGGAAGGCTTGGGACGTTTCCATCTTCACCATGACGTCATCCAACTTCATGGATGCTTTTAGAGGCAGACTGGGCAGCAATGGCACATGTGGCATGTTGGAGAGGCCTCTGGGGGGTAACGTTTTGCTCCTTGGTGTCTCATTTTCCCTATAAAAGGCTAGCGCCTCCCTTGAAGGGGATTTTACTCTCATTTTTACTTCATTAGGGCTTTTTACTTAGCATTTTGTTAGATTTTAGGGTAATTTTAAAAATCTGCAGTCCCTTTTAATTTCAGTGCTAAAAACACCTTAGATCTTAATCACAAACAGATATAACAGCATGAGGAAATATAGATCTATGACAAACTATAATAGTAGAAGAAGGAAACTCAATTCATATGCAATAAAACTCAGATCATAACAGTGATATAAAAACCCTCTAAATATAGAGATCTATAACAGTAGATCTACAGCAGATCTCTATTTTGATTCTGAAGCAAAAACCCTTCCAAGTGTAACAGCAGATCTATAACTTTAGATTTATAACAGTCCTGGTACTATGATCAAACAGTAAATAAGGAGCACAAAAGATAGATCTAAACACTGCTTAATCAATAGAACAGTCTAATAGTAAACTCAGATATGAAAACTAGAAACAATAAATAGAAAGCATACCTGGTACCAACCTTACCTCTGAAGATAGCACACCACCACAATAGAAATAGGTCCTGAATGTTATGCTCAGTTAAAGGTTCAGTTCATGGATCTACACAACATCTTTTAAGCCAAGAATGAAGGAACTTTCAAGCCACTAAGTCAGGGGAATAAGACCACCAAAGAAAAGAGATCAAAACCCCACACAAACAAAACCCTTTCACATGGAGATTTTCAGATCTGGGAGTACTGTGCTGAGTGTAGACCCTAGCCACCACAGTGGTCTCTAAAACCCCATAAACAAAGGCTGGAACAGTTTGCAGCTGGCAAGGAGAGGACGCGGCACTAAAGGGAGGTCACGGAAGCCTTGAGGATAGGACACGGTACCTCAGCAGAAGCAGTAGTCACGGCAGGCTGAAAGGAAAGCACACCAGCCAGCAAGAGGTCACGGCACACACATCTGCAACAGTAATATGATGAGGCCGTGAGCTCTATCTCCACACTTCTTCAACAGCAGAACTGAGGCCGCACACTCTAACTCCACACTCCTTCAACAGCAGAACTGAGGCCGCACACTCTAAGAGCTCCACGCTAACCTCACAATAGAAAGTGTAAGTGTGAATGTAATTTGGAGTAGAGGGGAGGGTCTATTATATAGTAAAAGGTTAGGGCAAGGTTAGGGTTTAGGGTTAGGTTAAGTTGTATTGTTAAGTCACATGTTTAAATTGTAAATTTAAACATGTGACAATTATCAATATTAAACTTTAGAATCATAACCCCCAATAAACCAATAAAAGCCCAA
>JASDQU010334123.1:0-10322 GCA_032191745.1 Picea mariana
CACGACTGTTCATAAGCGAAGTTGTCCGATTGCATGGGATACCCAAGAAGATTATTTCAGATAGGGACTCCAGATTCACATCTAGTTTTGGACAAGTTTACAGTTAGCATTGGGGACTCAGTTGAACTTAAGTACAGCTTATCATCCTGAAACAGATGGGCAAACTGAAAGAGTAAATCAAGTCATGGAAGACATTCTTAGGATGTACGTAATGGATAATCAAACCCAGTGGGAGAAGTACCTACCTTTAGTGGAATTTGCCTACAATAATAGTCATCATAGTTCCATCGGAATGCCTCCATACGAAGCTTTGTACGGAAGGCCATGCAGAACACCATTGAGTTGGGATAGGTTAGAAGACCGAGTAACAGTTGGGCCAGAACTGATTCAGGAAATGGAAGAACAGGTGATTCAGATCAGGCAAAGACTTAAGGAAGCACAGGATAGACAGAAAAGTTATGTTGATGCACACAGGACCGACTGAAATTATGAAGTGGGGGACCAAGTTTTCATTCGTATCGGGCCTAATAAGAGCACCATACGGTTCGGGAAGGGGAATAAGTTGTCACCATGGTTTATTGGGCCATTTAGGGTCCAAGAGAAAATTGGAACCGTTGCCTATCGTCTCATACTACCACCCCACTTGGATAAAACTCATAATGTATTTCATGTATCTGTTTTACGTCATTATGTTGCTGATGAATCACATAAACTAAATTGGAAAGAATTGTAGGTATCGGACGTGGGAACCCTCATGGTCGAACCGTTACGCATATTGGACCGTAGAGTCCGACAGCTCAGAAACCGTTTGGTAGACCAAGTTAAGGTCCAGTGGGACAAGTATAGTCCAGGATTTGCTACTTGGGAGGACGCCGAGACACTACGGCGAGACTATCCATCACTATTTTGACCACTTCGAGAACAAGTTTCTCGAAGATGGGGTGTAGGTAACACCACTTTTGACGTAGACGGCCAGGATTACCTGAGGCCTATATACTTTATTTCCTAGTCACAGTGAAACCATTAAGTGGTATACTTAAACTTTAAACTTATGAACATAAATGAATGTTTAAATGTTATTAATGATGATGCATGTAATACTATCTTTTATGGGAATGAAAATTTATGAATGATTAAAGGATGTTGATGATGATGTTTATGAGGTGACATATTGTGAGAAAGTGAAACTGTTGAATGTTTGATACTATGAGAATGATGTTAAATATGGTAAAATTTATTTTGGTAAATGATAATCTTGTGAGTGAGTAAAGAGTATGAATTATGGGATATTGTGAAATCTAATTCATATTGGAAAAATTGGATGTTAATATATTGGTACGGGGATACCCAAATTGAAATGACGAAAGTATGCAATTATATGATAATAATGCAAAGAAATATATGAGTTTGTGTTGCAGACTAATTTGCAGGTTATGGGCTATGAAATAGCCAAGTGATAGCTATGATGAAAGTGGATATGTGGACCACTATCGAGAACATTATGGTATGAATAATATGTGGGAAATAATGTTGATTTGGATGCATTGCTGGGATGCAGTTCTATGATATTATATTGATTTGGATGCTTTTCTATGATATGTGGACTAGTGCATGATTATACTATGATTTTGGTACTAACATTGCCCAAAACCGAATAAACGATGACAAAACCTTCAGCAACAAGGTGCCCCTGTGTGTGTTCCATTGTAGGGTGTTGACCCTGGTACTTCTAAGAGGGGTGGAGGTGTTTCCCACCATGTATCCTCCGAAACCTGAAGTCCTGGGAGGACAGTGTTGCTTCACGCTCCCCAAGATGTGTGATGAGGACTGTAAGTTGCCTGCTAGGGAAGCCTGGTCGAGAGAGCGACACTTCCACTTACGGGTTCTATTTTGAGTTAGGCCAATATAGTTGGCGCTCCAAGATAGTCTAGCAGAGGATGGATAGGATGGGAGACGGAAGTAGGTTAGGAAGGAAGGATGAGTAGATAGTGGAGACATATGGGGATCTCTCCTGTGGTGGAATTTGATGGAAGAAAAATGTGTACATATGAATATTCTTTTATGAAATCAAAACACAATTGTTTAAAACAAATTACTGAACTGGACAATTGTAATAAAAGGATTTCTCACACAGAAAACAATTGTGGTCTTTTATAAAAGACTAGCCTTGCTGACTGGATTGAATGCTTGCATACATTATTAAAGAATGACAGTTTGATTATTAGTACATGCATGAGATTTGCATGTACTAGCTACACATGCATTCCTCGTACACGTACACTAGTATGTATGAACGGCTTGACTTACTTACTGATAATATCAGTTCCTTGCTGTGAATGTATGAACCATGCTCTTTTCCTGGTACCATCTGATACCCTAACTTTGGGACGAAGTTTCTTGAAGGGTAGGTGTATGTAACGCCCCTAAACCGATAAATGATTAAAGATTATTAAGCAAGTTTTAATCAAGGAAGAATTACAGTTAATAAAATAACATTGATTGCAGATTGCATTCAATGATCTGATAAACCAATTTAAAATACAGTCAGTAAGAATGGAGATGAGAACAGAGTTACGTATGAACAGAGTTGCGTATGCAGGGTGCGGGAGCCCATAAATCCCGAGGCAATAAAATTTATTGGGGGACGCGGGTCAGAGGACGCGTGGAAGGGGTTGGTGGTAGAGTTACTGCGTGAGGCGGTAGGGAGGAATAAGGGATGAGAAGAGGGGGATGTGCGGGGCATTCACCGGGAATGGATGCTGCTAGCTGCGAGCTCAGAACCATGATATTTTGCTGTGAGCAGGGAGATTATGCGTTTAGCTGTGAGCAACGAATTGCTGCACTTTGATTGTATTGGCTACGAGCCTGTGATATTTCTTGTGGACTGTTATATTCTCTGTGGAATGTTGGCTTGTTGTAAGCAAGGAACATAATGTTTTGGACTGTGGCTTGATCAGGAGAGGCATCGAGTTGCTAAAGTTTTTGGGCACGCAGGGCCAGGATATCCGTAGATATCCTGGAGCTAGGTAGATTTCCTAGTTTGCAGGGAGGACAATAGTTTTGGGCAGTTATTTGCTTGTTTGTGGCAGGGTTAATCTGTGTATCAGCAGGAGCAGAGGCAGCAAGACAACATAAATTATCATCAGTACCAGGTATTTGTCAAGTTATGCATTTATCTCATTTTACCAGAAAGTTATTACCCTGTGATAAATCTAAATTATTGGAATTGCTGTTGAGAAAATAAATATATGCTGTGAAATCGTTATCTCTGTTTAGAAAATGTATTGTTTATTGAAATTAAATTAATTCTTAGAATGATATGGGCATTACATATGGTATTAGAGCGTCTTAGTTCGAAATCTGGGGCCTAAGGGTCGAAACCTGGAATGTTAACCCTAGCCACGCTTAACCTATAAGAGATACACGTTCAGTGGACTAAATGTGACTGATACATGATACAGTATGGTATCCAAGCTATTGAGCACAGAAAAGAGAAGTCATAACTTAATTTTATTGAGCAATGTTGTTAATGAAGTTTCGGGTAGAATAGATACCTGGAACCAATAAAAATGTCAAGGGAAATTTAGCAGACTTGTATTGCACAGGAACAACGTAAATTGGTTGCCTATGTTAGCCTCGATGATTGTAATAATGTAAAAAATTCAAAGAACTATAGACCCATATAAAATTCAATCGTGCCAAGAAAGAAATTTGTACACTACATGGAGTTACATGCAATTGATTATTATCCCAAAGGGAACTGTCTATTACATGGGAGAACAGATCTGCACCATCAGATCTCGGGCGAAATCCCATCAGTCGTTAGATCTAGAAAAGTTGTACGGGGTTTAAGCCCTAGCGTGCACAGGAGGAGTCATCGGGAAAATTTGAGTCATCGAGGTTTTGCGAAATCCCGAGAACGGATCCTAGCCATTGATCTTGGCAGGACACGTGTCAGTAGATCTCGCAGAGTCGGAGATCGACGTATCGAGGTTTCCGAAGTCATGAAACTCTTATGCAATGAAATCGTGATCCGCGATTTCCCGATACGATCGGAGCTGTTCCATTTGAGGAACGCGTGTCACAGATCCGGAGAAATTTGGGAATCGGGAATCCCGTAGACATAGGCACATTGGTATCAAAATCCTGAAACGGCGAGAAGCGATCTGGACCGTCCATTTGGAAGGACACGTGGCAGATATCGCGTGAGAGTCAGGATATTGGCCATCAGGAAATCAGAGTTCTCGAGGTCATGAGAATTGGGACCTCGAAGGTCCCGAAAGACCGAGAGTCAATCAGGACTATCCATATTCAAGGATAGGTGCCAAAGGATCGGGCGCTGATGGAGTTTTGTTCATCAGAGAATCGGGGATTTTGGAGACGTAAGACTTGTGTAGGTTGAAATCGTGATATGCGATTTCCCGATCTGATCTGGACCGTCCATTGTGCAGGATGCGTGTTAGGAGATCAAGTAGAGTCAGGGATCGGGAAATCGGGGTTTTCGAAGATAAGGAAACTGCGTCGCCGGGAATCGCGATCGGCGATATCCCGAAGGTGACGTAAGCAAGGTGGGACCCCTAGAGTCAGAGTAAAGGACATGTGTCCATCATCGGGAAGAGTCGAGAAATCCATGGGAAAATCCCGATACAATCAAAGCCGTCCATCTGTGGGACAGGTGGCAACCATCAATAACCCATCGAAAAATTGGGAATCGACGTTTCGGGGATTTCGTGAACACAAAACTTTTGCATTTCGAAACCGCGAAGTCCGAAACCCCGAAACAACGAGAGGTGATAAGGACCGTCCATCATCTTGGATGTGTGTCAGAACCTGGGAAAGAGTCGGGGATCGGGGAATCGGAGTATTTGGGCACACAAAAATCATGTCACACGAAATCGCGAAACGCAATTTCCCGACAAGATCTGAACCGTTCATTTGGTAGACAGGTGTTAGCAATCTAGGCAAGATCGGGGATCGGCATATTGGGGTTTCCGAGGAAAAGAGACTCGAGCATGTTGAAATCGCGATATGCGATTTCCCGATGGGATCTGGACCTTCCATTGGAAAGGACACGTGGCGGTGATTAGCGCCATCGGTGTTGGTGCATCAGGAAAATCAGCGTTTCCGTGGACGAGAGATCGAGAAAAATTGGTTGAAAATTCCGACAAGATCTGAGTTGTCCATCACACGGGACAGGTGTCAGGGATCGGGCGAAAGTCTCATATCGGGATATCGGAGTTTTCGAGGGTAAAGAAATGGTGCAACAGGAAATCACGATCCGTGATTTCTTGATGAGATCCGAGCTGTTCATCTCGTGGACGTGTGTCAGAGGATCCCGAGGAGTCGAGGTTCAGCATATCAGAGTTTTCGGAGTCGTGAAACTCATAGATAACGAAATCACGATTCGTGATTTCCCGACATGGTCGGAGCCGTTCGATTGGAGGGATGCATGTCGGTGGATCTGAAAGCGCCAGGATTTTAGGTTTTTTGCATACATTGGAATTGTTGTGATGGAAATCATGATTTCGCAATACCCGATAGAGCCCACACGTACCATCGGTTATCAAGTGCATCCAGCACTCTACATTCATTTGTAGCATGGGTTGTAGATGTGAAGAACTCACAATGTACCTTATTAGGCATAGTCATGTACTTATTCATAATAGGACACTACCTCGATGAATGACCATGTGTCCAAAAAATATTACAATAATCAGTTCGTTGAGATGTTTGAGTGTAGGGGAAGGTATTCTATAGCATTGGCATATGGAATGGTGGAGTCATAGATACTTGTGAAAATCCTCTCGTTGTTCCTGGAGGGGGTCCCATCAGATTGTGTGGAGCTCCCATTTCCCTTATGCATGAACATTCATTTTCCATATTCCCTTTAGTGTAGCATCCTGCGCACCAAACTTGAGGCTGTCCTCGTCTTGGTATGGTGAATTCTTGAATATTCTTTGTTAACGTTGATATTTGTCCCTATTTGTGACAAATTTGCATCTACTGGAGGCCTGGTCACCCTCAGTCTCCTTGGATAATCTACCATGGCTTCGATCTTCATCGATTATTCAAAGGCGTCTGTTAAGGTGGCTATTTGCTATTGTATTAAGGGAATTCTCCTAAGAGGTAGTAATCCTTGAATGTACCATTCCCTCTGGTGATATTAGTGAATTGGATGCACTAAACTCTTGATAACATCTTTAAATTTATGACTATACTCCCAGGAAGATTCTCCTTCCCTTTGTTGAATCTCCCACAACTCAGAGAGAGCTTGTTTCTCTCACTAGGGTAGTTTGAATTCAACGATGAACTTCAAATGAACTTGGGTGAGTGCGAATGGATGTCCTTGTACCCCTGGTTCAATATCCTTCATGTGCCATTTCAGGGAATGACCTCTCAAAGTAGTTTGAAACTTTACTAACTTGTTTGCATCAAGAGTCCCTCTAGATCTCTAGATGGCTTCACATAGGAACCACTGTTTCTCTACATCCTCGTCCCCTTTACCCCAAAACTCTAGGTATCAGGAGATCGATCCTCCCATATTTCCATCCATTCAAGGTCTTACTGTTATTATTAGAATTAAGCCTAAAGGTCCTAGTTTCAATACACCAGTGGATCCCAATATCCTATGAGTGTTTACACTTATAGACTGGTTCTAACTAACAAACTACGATGGAATAAAACTAGCATAAGTATGCGGTGTAGAATTTACCACAGGTATAAAGAAAACATGGGGGATGGGTGATTTGGGGTTGGTTCCACTAACTTCTAGGAGGGTTTCTTTGATTTGGGGGGTCTCCTTTTCTTCCTCTAAAGCATCCTTCTCAGCCTGATTCCCAATGTTTCCTAATATTGGGGCTGAATATTCTTGGTCTCCTGCAAGGTCCATACCTACTTCTTCTTACCTTTCTTCTCCATACTCTTCTTCTCTTCCACCCACCCATGGACACCTTCCTCTTTGTGATCCTCTCTACTATAATATTAGACTAGGCAGTCTTTCTTGTCTTCTTACCTTCCTCAAATCTTCCTTATTTCTTTCATCTATTCCTCTTGATCTGATTTCTTTCTGCAACACCTTGAACTTCTTTGTTTTTTTCTTTACCTTTATGCGCCACCACTTCTCAACTATGGTGGCTCTCCATAAGGCTTGCTTGTTTCTTTCTTTCATTTCTTTATCTTCCCCCATATGTCAAAGATCCATTACCCCTTCTCAGATCATGATCATAGCCCAAAATCACCCTACCCCAAGCATAGTTGTTTAGGCTACCATCTTAGTCGATGGAATATTTATCATCCCCTCCTTCATTAAGAATGCTTTGATCCATAAGGGAATTTCCCTCAACAATCTCCCTTGTGCACCTTTCTTGAAAATTTCTTCTTCCCATGAAAAATATTGGTGATTCTCAGTTGTGAATTCAATGATATATCTTTCCAAAGTTGTGTGAACCCAAAATTCAATCGCTCGTGTAATTTGGTGATCCAACTGATGAAGTGTTGTGATCTTCTCTCTGTCCCAAGTACATATTTTCTTGATGTGATATTTGAATTTTGGAGCTTCTTGTAGTCGATCTTTCCATTGGAATAGTTCTTTTGGTAATTTTACCCAGAATAGCTCATACTGGTCACTCAATCTTTCTAAATAAAAGACATAATCTATTGTATCATTCATGATTTTACCTCACAACTCTCCTTCCTTCCATATAAAGGCATCACAATTTCATTCCCACCATTTATGAATCTCATATCTATAGATCCGTGGAAGAATTCTCCTCACAGGTTCCCTTTTAAAACATAGGTCCTGAAAACAAAACCATTTTGTTGGTGCAAAAGTGATCAGACCAAGGTCCTCTTATGGTTACCAACAAAAGGCATCGAAGTAGTTAGAGCGCTGAAATTTTCATCTTCCCGAAAGGAAAGAAGTATCACCCGAAGCACAACCTAGACTAGAAAGAGAGGGAAGGGTAAGGATAATACTTAGAAAACTCTCTTAAGTATCAAGATTCATGTTAATCTCACGCAAGATAGATTAAACCTGTAGCATTTCTAAACATTTCCTAATTGAGAATAAAGAAAAAGAATTGCTTCTCCATTCACAAGGAAGCATTTCAAGAATATCAGACATAAAATATAATATATATTAGTATTCAATACATTCAGAAGACTAAATACATGAGATATATTCAAAATTTGGGCCTCCAATTATATTATCATATCAGGTTCTTGTCACAGCTTGAGTCACATATACAAGTAATCAGAGGATACTCCCCAACAAGTATGAGACAAGGTTATCTCAATCCCTTACTCTTTCCAGCTCTACAATAATACAAAACTCTATTACATTAACAATCTAGTTCTTACCCATATCTCAAGATGCACCTAAGCTAACAACATGAATGCTAACAACAATGATTCTAGCGACAAAAAAAACCCCAACAACCCTTTACAATTATATCGTTCTCATATCTAATATGATCTAGGTTTGATGGTTGAGAACCTAAGAGTTATCTCTTCTTCTTGATCTTGTTCCAACTTATTTCTTCAATAGTGATGTTTTGTTGTCCTTCCAACTGCTTTATGTTTCTTCCTATAGTCTATTGTCCGGCTCCTCAGTATCTTGCACAAATTCTATTTACCAAAATGAAGCTGCAACATAACTTGCACAACTTCTATTCATAAAAACCAAGGGCCCAATATAAGGGGAGTGATGATCCTTAAAAATTGCCAAAAACTCAAGGTGACGGATAGTATTTCGACCTCCAAATGATACGTTTTTCCTCCTACATGTCTAGGGATTATGAAAAACACTGCCACATGGTCATGAAATTGTGACACTTGATAAAGTGTGATTCTTAAATGTGACACTTGGTAGTGCCACAAATAGGTTTGTAACAAACAGGGATATCTGATGTCACATAATCTTCAATGTTGTTACCTACCCCATGGATACAATTCATGTCATTATATTTCATCCACTTCATCAGACCATTGAAAATGATGATATCTTGAGAACTGCTAATCTTGATAAGCTGAGTACCATATAAATTCTTCGTCAAGTCTTTCGAATTTATCTAGTATCTATTCGATAAAACAAGGTCCACATCTAACCACAAAGGATACGCAAGGCTCAAAACCTGCATCTATTTCATGTCATAATGTAACCTTTCATCCACAATTAGTATATTGATAGGAGTTTGATATTGTGTGTAGCAAGTTTGGGTATTTTGGTATAGACCATTGCTTATGATAAAATCATATAGAGATAATCTCTATGAGTTTCCTCTAGGCCTCATGGTTCATGCACATAGTCCAAGACTACCCTAAATGTAGTGTAAAGGGAAGTTTTCCTTGTAAGGTTTATACATGCACATTTTTTAGATTTAGTGTTACAATGGATGGGTCTCATGGTCTCATGGGATTTTTCAATGAAAATATTCAAGGACCTAGGCCCCAATAGTTAGTTATATATCCAATGGGGCATGCATAAGGTCCCAAACCACACCAAATGCAATATATAGGAAAATAATTTTGATCATTGGTGTAACTTGGGTGAGTATGTTTAGGAGTAGGAGCCAAGGAATTAGGTCTTAATGGTTCCTTGAGAACCCAATTATATCCTTTATATTTTTAATTTTTTCATTAGACGTGGATATTTATGATTATTTTCATACACAGTTGCTACTACAATGGCCCCCTTACCATTATCATCAAAATTCCCTAGAGACAATGATATTAAGATTTCAAATTTTTGGGAAAACTCTTTGGTGATCAATATATTATGCTCACTAATTTCTTCATTCGTTTCCTTAATATGGCCTCCCTGATAGACAATGATATTCCTTGCCTTAATATGGCCTCCCTGATAGACACTCAAGTTATGGTTTTCGGATGAACATTTGATACTATGAAATTCATGAAGTAAATCATCCGATAGATTTTGTGGCAAATATGGATATTCTAATCCACCAGATCCTTCTTTGGTCCACAAGCTTAATCATGTATGACGATTTCTTGATCTTGTATATTCTTGACTTCTTCATCTGTAATGTACCCCAAATTTCCCAAATAATTTTTTTCTTGTTAGGGGACATTAATGTTCCTTGACACTCCAACATGATTGTGAAACAGAGACAATCCATTAAACCTATCTTTATTCCTTTATTGTATGCATAGCAGATTTACTATTGTTATTGGATTAGAATCATACACTTATTTGTATCAAAGAAAATTGCAACTAGCACTTCCATAGCCCTTAGAATAAACACCATGTCTATGTCAAGACATGTTATCCATAATACAACTCATAATAGGCTATCATTAATCAT
>JASDQU010334125.1:0-12722 GCA_032191745.1 Picea mariana
GTGTTTTGTTTCTGCATTTGTTTTATTTTATTGCTCCGCGGTCCTGTTTTTCTAACAACAGAGTTCTCCTCAGTAAATTTTATACTTTTTCGGGCTAAGGAGACTAAATCTAGAAAAAGGCAATGAGTCCATAGTTAAGCCCTTTTCAGACTCCTTAAAATTGAAAATATTGTTGAGTGATCTTGTCTTTGTCAAACTCGTTAAAATGTTTTTGAATAGACATCTTTTCGGTGCTAGTTTACTCCTTTTTCTAACCGACTAGACTATTTCTGAAAAAGGTACCCCAATGGAGTCTTCTTTTATGTTTTTTCAGACTCTCTAAATGTGAAAAACCACCGATCTTACCTTCTTTGGGCTCGTTAAAATTACATTGAAGGGGGTTTCATCATTTTCTTCTAATCACATTTGCACCTCTGTGTCTTTGGCCTAATTTCGGCTCCATGTTGCTCTCAACTGAACCTTTGAAGCATGCCTTATACGCAAGCCTTGTAGCACTTTTCCTCTACGACCTGACACCTTGACCCATGGAGGAATTTTCCCCAAGTGTCCTTTTCCTGCACATGTCTCCTTTCTTTGATCATTAGTGTGTTCCTTGCGCCTGGAACTAGTATGCTTGCGACACTCTTTCCTCCTTTGTAACGTAGCATTCTTTTATTATTTTTCAAGCTCTTTAAAAAAATGAAAAAGACAAAAAAATAAAAAAACCCAAAAAGAGGGGACGAGAAATATATATTATTTTTGGCAACACAATGAGTCGCCCTTGAGAGTTATTGTTTTCTGGTTATGTGTTTGGTCCCTTTGCGTCTCAGGGGGCTAAGGTGGAAGAAGAGTACTAGTGTTGGCTAGTAGGTACCAGTGAAGTTTCGGTGATTAGCAAGTGGGAGTACAGAAGGAGCACAAATTTGAAGGACATCTTCAAATTCTAGTCTTCATTAATTCTGGTATTTTGTTATGAAAAATTTCTATTGTCAAGAGAAAAATTGTATTTTAGAAACTTATGAAATAATTGTCACTGCAAAATCATATTGTAGGGTAGGTTGGCGGGTAGACGTCTAGGTTATCTTATGTGACATAGTTGATCTATTAGTAACAATGATGTGTAACTGATTCTTGTTGTACAGTGATGTAGATGAGAATAGAATGTGTAATATTGATGTATGTTATTGTCGCTTAACTCTTGTTCTTTTTTAAGTTTCAAAAAAAAAAAATTACGAGTATTATACTCACTTATTTTGATATCGTAACTGAGGAGACATTACATAGAGAAAGATTCCTTGATATTATGAAGAACTTTCTTTTTCAAAAAAAATTACGAGGAATGCAACAATCTTAACAAAAATTACTCTGCACACAACGACTCAACAATTATAATGATTGGCTCTTTCCTCAACGCATAGGTGTGGTATTTTTGTCTCACACGTAGCACAAACAATTGGCTTCCCTTCTCCTATTGGCTAGCAGTCAACATCTTCATGCCTCTCACCAAATCTCTATCACACAACAAATAATCTCCTTAGCTCTGATACTAAATTAATAAAATAAGAAAGATATTGATTCAAATAGAAATGTGAGACCAAATTGTCTCACACACTATGAATTCATCAAATAAGACATTACATTTATAGTTTAAGAGACCATTTAACTAACTCTTAAAATTGTGGCTCTAAAACCACTTAAGATCTAAAGAGAGAAAAAATCCCAATAAAATCTACAACAATAATCTATATTAGAGAACTAATTTATACATTATTCTCTAACAAAAAGAACCAAAATGAAATATAAATATAAATATTGATATTTACACTAACAAAAATATTGATGAATTTTATTTAGAGTTAAAACTTTTCATATACAATACAAATATAAATTTTATAGTGTACTTTATTTAAAATAATATTGATATATATTTTTAAATGGGTGAATAAAAATGTTAAGAATTATTAAAATGTTTTAAAAATCTTACCAAAACCTCCTTAGAAATGATGATAAGTATGCACATTTTAAAAATAGAGAGAATAAATTTAGTAAATAAAGATTTAAACATTTTAAAAACAAAATTATGTATATTATGTATAACATTATTATATATATATTATATATATTGGTAAATAATTTTTTAGAAATTACAATTTGTTATAAATATTTTAAGGTAAAAATCCTAAAAAAGTAAATATTTATAATAAAAAATAAAAATACGAGATATATATTTTCAAATAAGTTCTTTTAAGACCTCGGATGGGGTGATAATTGGCTTCCATGTCATGTGATATTTACACCAAACAATTCTTCTTCACTCGCCTCGTTTGGTGTCCCGGTGACGTTTATTTATTCTCGAATTTCCATCTCCAGCAAACGTCTCAGTAACTGGCCTCCACCATGATTTTCACTTGTGTGAAGTTGATGGATCTTCAGATCCTTACATGCCTTAAGATCGACGTCTTCACTAGGAAGACACCAAATCTTGTCATTCATTCTGCTCTGCATGCTCTCTAGTTTTCCAACCTCTACTTATCGCTCTTACCTCGCTATAGGACTTTCTTCATGGTCGCATGGGTCCTATTCTCCTTCGTCTTCCTTAGTCTTCACCTTCACTAGTTCTTAATCATGCCCAGAGAGGGCACTAGATCAATTTGAGTTGGATATTGGTCTAGCCTTAGCGATCGAACCCCCTACACACGTTGCCCACATGAATCATGTTGTGTCTGTCCTTGCCACTCCCGAATGGACAATCGCTTCTCCTCTCCTCCAGCCGAGGTTGAAGATTTCAAGCATGCCACTGCTCTTGTGACCACTTTCGACACTGCCACCCATTTCCCCAACTCAAAAGCTTCCTACAACTCTCTTCCTTCACCCCCTCCCCACCTAGTTTTAACTTATGCTCAGAGATAAATCATCATGGAACTTCACCGAGATAATGATGAGCAAAAATTTTGCCAAGAGTTGATGGAGAAATGCCTGGACTGGCTTCTAGACTCGAGCACGAAGAGCCTTGCACAACGACACACTGAAGAGGAATTTCTCCAAGTAATAATGGCCCCCAAGTGGCTAGAATCATCAAGGCATTCCTTCCCCTAAATATTCTACGTTTTGGCTATTTTCCAGGGATATTTTCCCAAAATCAGATTCCAAGGAAAAGACAAAAACATATATATTTATGTCGCTAAATTCCAGCCAAAAAAAAGCAAAAACATTAAATAGTTAAACCTCTTTTTATAATAATTACGTAATTTAAATATTTATAAAATGTATGGTTAAAAAAAAATTCAAAAACATTTTTAAAAATAAATATAGTGTTACAAATAAAATTCATATATATATATATATATATATATATATATATATGAATTTTAGCCAAGCTTTATGGAATTATTTTGGAAAAAAAGATTATCTTTTGGCTAGAAAGTCACGGTAAAAGAGCTAAAGGCCAGGCCGAGTTTAGGATATATCATTCAACTATGGACCATCTTGTTACATTTAGGAGTATTGCAGAGGAGTTTCGCAATACTAAAACCAATCTTTTCTGTTGTTTTGTTGACTTTAGAAAAGCTTTTGACATGGTTCCTAGGGAAAACCTTTGGAATAGGTTGGAAGAGATAAAAGTACCTCTCGTGTTGAGGGTTTATGCAATAAGGATGTATGAGAATGTTATTGCTAATTTTAAAAACACTGAGGGATAGTCAAAAGAGATTAACTACAATATCAGAGTCAAACAAGGTTGT
The DNA here is from genome assembly GCA_032191745.1 of Picea mariana. NCBI lineage: Eukaryota > Viridiplantae > Streptophyta > Pinopsida > Pinales > Pinaceae > Picea > Picea mariana. Next base: position 3,720 of record JASDQU010334125.1, read on the forward strand.
CCCTTGTCCCCTACCCTTTTTGGCATACACATTGACAAGTTAGAAGATTGCTTGGAAAAAGAAGGTTGTGTCGGCCCTACTCTCACTAGTATAGTCATCAATCTTCTTCTTTATGCTGATGATATCATTCTTATGGCAAGGAGTGCCCATGATCTTGAAAACCAACTAAGAATCCTCAAGTAATTTTTCTCCAATATGGGTATGAATGTTAATACTAATAAGACTAAGGTCGTGATTATTAAATCCAATAAGAACCCTTATGATACCTTCGTATATGACAACAACAACTTGGAGGAAGTGACTTCATACAAATATCTTGGAATTTATATTCACCACAAGCTCAATTGGAATTATAACATTGAGAAAATGATTATTGGGGGACGAAAAGCTTAATATGGGCTTGAAAACAATTGTAAATCAGTCGATCTTTGGAGATGGGATAAGAAGAAACTCCTCTTTGAAAATCTTTTTACACCTGTTATTCTTTATGGATGTGAAGTATGTGGTTGTAGTATCTCTCGTGAATCCTAGAGAAAGATAGAGAAAATACAAAATAATTTATAACCTATAATCTCAAAATTAAAGGAAATATGTCCTATCCTATCCCATCCTCCTCTTAGAAACAATCATCTTCCCCATTGAGAACATGGCTATGACTAGATACCTAATGTATAAGAACAAGTTAAACAACATGAAAGACAAGAGATTTCCTAAAATTGCTTCAAAATCAAGTCATTACCACCATTGACTCAAGCGAGGATGGCATAAATATGCCCGATCTTGGCTAAACTATTGGGGAATCATGGAAGACACCAATTTGCATAATAAAAATACTATTAAAAAAAACGTCAAATCAAAATTTTAGGAGAAAATGTGGTGTGATAAAAAGTTAGAGGAAAAAATAAAATTAAGGTATTTAAGGATGTAAGCAACCCTAATCTAGAAGATCAAAATTATTTATCTGTTTTTCCAAGTGTAAAGAAAAAAATAAGTATTGCTAAGATGAGAACAAATTCTCACGAGCTCCATACGTCAATTCCTAAAACATCATGGGATGAAAGAGTGTGTCACCTTTGTGACACTAAGAAGGTTGAAGATGAAAAGCACTTTCTCTTAGATTGTCTAGCCTATACCCATATTAGATCTCATTTTCAAAATATTTGTCAAACTACCAACCTTCCTAACCTCTTAACTCAACAAAAATATGGTGATCTTGGAAAGCTTCTCTTAATGCTTTTCAAGCATAGAAACAAAATTCTAAAAAATCACAAGTAATCACTTACCCTCTTAAGGTTTGATAGACCAATTTGTGTTAGTGGACGTTAATCATCATTATCATCATATGAAAAGTTACTAACAAAAACATCTAAATATATCACAAAAGTATAATGTTTTATACTAATTAAATAATTTAAATATATTATAAAATAAATTACAAACAAACATATTCAAAGACATTTTAAAAAATAAACATAATTTTACACATATATGAAAAGTTACTAACAAAGCATGTAAAGATGTCAAAAAAGTGTTCTAAGGAGGTTGTAGAATATCTATAGAAATCACTGGAACCAAAACGAAATGACCACCCCTTATCGAACACCGACATAGGATGCTTCCAGAGTTTTGGTCGCTTTTAAATTTGATTGGTGGGTGTCTATGTGGCTGTTTTGTTCGTTTACCTCAAACCTCTAATAGTGTTCATGAACACGTGGCTTTGTAATGCTAGCTATGTGACATGCAGCGATGACATTAATAATAATTATATGAATATATTTAACACCACACTGAAACTTTAATATCCATAAATATTCCATTAGAAAATGAGAAACAAAATTGAAAATACACACATACAATTTTAACATCTTTTTAAAATTAAACTTTACATATATAAACTTCAAACATCTTTGTAAATTTGAGGCATTATTAATTTTTTTATTGGAAAAAGAAAAATAGTACTACTCTTCTAATATGAAAATACAATAAAAGTGAATGATATGGTTGGATGATATCAACTACAAAGTGAAACAAATTCTTGTCATGGATAAGGTATTGATTTATTAGACTTTCATGTTAAGTTTGGGCTTGAAGGAAAACATACATGTATTCAAAGTTTTTCATATCCACAACTATAAAGTGAGTATTATTATGTTTTTTTACTTAACTAATTTTTGAAATAATATTTACTTGTAGTTTAGTCTTAGTTTTATATTGATATTTTGAATAAATACAATGAAAATATTTGTAATAAATTATGTATTTCTAAAATGAAATAAAAATGTTTACATTTTAATTTAATTTAAATCTAATTTAAAGCTCTTCTTTTAGGAAACAGGTTCTCAAGCTCTCATTTCATTGATGTTGAAGCTCCCAAGTTCTCAAAAGAGTTCCCAACCAATTGGGGACGTTCCCAACTAGTTCCCAAGCTTTGAAACTTCGAGAACAAGTTTTAGAGATGTACAACTATAATTTATTTTAACTTTTTGAATTTTCATTATGTTTTGACGATATTTTATATTTTATAAATATATTGATTCACTATAATATAATATTATAAAAATTAATATCTAATATATAGCAACAATAAATCTAATATAAATTAAATAATAATTATTCATAAATATTTATAGATAAAAAATAACATTATAAAACTTAAATTAATTCAATTATTAAAAATAAAAACATTGAGACAATATTACTAATAAAAAACCATAAGTATAAAATACATTAATATATTTATATATTTTAATCAAGGTATAACCTAATTTTTAACATAATTTTTTAGAACATTACATGTAGTAATTTATTTATCATATTTTCTTTATTTATATGTTTATCATATTTTATTTATAACTTTTGCATTAATAGATATGGATCCAATATAACATATTATACAAAATTTAATATAGTAATAATTCATAATTTTTTATTAAAAAAAAATATTACAAAAATCAAATTAAACTAAATATTATAAAACAAAAATACGAGCGGANGGATTGTTAGGATTTGGAGCAACTGCAAGCTAGGGTTTGGCAGTTGTGGCCATAGCAGAGAACAACATGAGTACCAAAGGGGTGGTAATGGAACTCCCTCCTACAAACAAGTAGTATTGGACAGGGGGAAAGGCCCAAGAGGTGTAGGTTTCAAGGCACCAATGACAAGTACCTCAGGATCAGAACTAGAAAAGAGTCAGGAAAGGAACCAAGGAAAAAGTGAGTGCATGGGGGAAGAAGCCAGAGAAACTCAGAATGTTGCACAAGAAACAATGGGCCCCAATGGGGCAGAAGGGCACAACTCGTGTAAACCTAAAACAACAATGATACCCAAGGTGATCCTGAAGGATCTGCAAATGCAAGTCTACAGGGACCAGATGAAGATGGATGCGCTAATCTGCAAGTTTATGGGTTTGTGGCCCATAGAAAGAACGTTGTGCAACTGGATTAAATATCAATGGAAGCCAAGCAGAGAAGTGGAACTCCACCTGGGCTCGAAAGGCTTCTTCACAACAATATTCATGAACCTGAAAGACAAGGATATGGTTTTTGACGGGGAACATACTTCCACGCCTCAGCAGGACTATATATGCGGCCATGGAAGGAAAATTTCTCCCTAGAAAAAGAAAATTTAAAAAATGTACCTGTCTAAAGCTAAAGAAGCCAAGGAACAAGCAACAAATGAGCCCAAAGATAGCCCAAGTAATAAGAAGGAACAAGAGTGTAGCACAACTCCTACAGAAGGAGAAACCAGAGATGGAAACACCCCCATACAGAAACATACGAAGATGTGAAAATGACTCCAAGAAAGGTAGGTATGGAAGATCCTGATCTTAGAGACCTTGTGGAAAGTGAAGGGATAGATATCCCGAACATATTGGAACAATGGAAAAGGCAGGGCATAAACAATGTACCAGCAGAGCAACTAGATCGCATCCAATACCTGTTCCTCCTAAGAGAGGAAGCCAAATCCAGAGGGCTCAAGCACACACACGGGGAGATATGACACCTAGGAATCAAAGCAGGCGAGGGAAAACCACAACTCTCACCCAAGCAAACGAGAAGAAAAAAAGGAAGGAAATCAAACAGCGTAGCCCTACAGGAACTCGGAGCTCTACTAATAAACTCAGGTAAGATCAAGAATCTCTTTCCAAACTCCCCCCCACATGTTTAAATGAATATTATAACATGGAATATAAGAGGCCTAAACAACCCACAAAAGCAGAGAATCCTTAAAAGTAGGCTTAGGAAGGAACAACCAGACCTCTATTTCATCCAAGAGACAAAATGCACTACAGACAGAATGGAAACAATCAGCAAGAAACAATGGAGCAAGTACAAGATGATGGTTGTCGAAGGACAAAAGATGGCAGGAGGTATTCTTACTTTGTGGAACCCACAAGTGATGAGCCTAATAGCAGCTGAAGCCATCAAGCACACACTTTCGGTTATCATGAAAATCATTGGAAATACGGAGGTGATTCTATGCACCAATGTGTATGTACCCCAAAGGTTAGAGGAAAAGAGGAAAATGCTTCTAGACCTAGAAGACCTAAAAACCCGATCCAACAACCTCAACTAGATCCTGGCAGGGGACTTCAACATCATCACGTCACTTGTGAAGAAAAAATGAGGTACTAGGATATTGGATAGAGATGCGGAAGAATTCTCAATGTTCATAGGCATAGCAAAGATGGTGGACATCAAAACCAATAATGGACAGTTCACCTGGAACAATAAACGGATGAATCAACATCAGGTAGCAACAAGACTAGACATATTCTTGGTGTTGGAGTCTATCATTCTACAGGGGTTAACCTTAGACTGTAGCATTCTTCCCTAGGGAGGGTCTGATCACTAGCCAATCCAACTGAAAGAAGACTTTCAAACCACGTCGAAGAATAGACCCTTTAGATTTGAGAAATTTTGAATTGAACACCCCACTTTCAAGGAGAACATCAAATAGTGGTGGTGGGAGGAACAAACAGAGAAANGCCGAGTGCTATACAAAGTATCGAAAAAAGGAAGAGATCCAGATGAACCAGGAATGGGGAGATAGATGTCAACAGGAAGAAACTCTATGGTGACAAAAGTCCTAAATCAGATGTTTTTTTTTCATAGAACAACCATTGCCAAAAGAGCCCACAACAAAATCCTGAGAATTAAGGATCAGGATGGGATCGAGAGAGAATCCCACAAGGATATTGAAAATACTATAGTAAATCACTTCCATGGGATAGCCCAGGAACCCAACAAAGATCGAACAAAGGTGATCCAAAGGATAACTCATCACATCCCCCGTCTAGTCTCCGATGAACAAAATATCAACCTAAATAAACCCATCGCTAAGGAGGAAATTGATTAAGTGATCCAGGAGATGCCCAATGGGAAAGCCCCAGGTCCAGATGGTTTCATAGTGGAATTTTTCAAATCCTGTTGGGAAGTGGTCAAACATGATGATTATAGGGTAGTGGAGGACTCTAGATGGTCAACCTCCATTATAAAAGTGTTAAATGCCACAATGATTACTCTAATTCCCAAAGAAAATGAAGCTAGGACCCCCGACCGATACAGAACCATCGCTCTATGCAATGTGGTCTACAAGATAATCTCCAAAGGAATAGCCAATAGATTGAAACCCCTCCTACCCACACTGATTTCACAAGAATAGGTGGGTTTCATGGAAGGAAGACAAATCATGGACAACATCATCCATGCCCACGAGCTAATCCGCACCTTGAAAATCCAGAGGAGAGGGGGGATGATAATACAACTTGACCTAGCAAAAGACTATGAAAAATTTAGTTGGCACTACATGGTCAAGACTCTATAAGCCTTTGGTTTCACCCAGCACTGGATCAGTTGGATTGTCAGCCTAGTCTCAACAACAAGTTACTCGCTCCTAATAAATGGAGCCCTAGCCAAACCTTTTTGGCCTATGAGAGGCATCAAGCAAAGAGACCCGCTTTCCCCCTTCCTATTCATTCTGATGATGGAAGGTCTCAATCGAAGCATAAAAATTACAACAACAGAGGGAGAAATAATAGGCATAACACCTTTCGAAAAATTTCCTACTTCCACACACCAACAATTCGTGGATGACACCTTACTCCATGGAACACCCATGGTAAAGGAAGAAAAATCCTATAAAAGAATCTTAGAAGAGTTTGGGGAAGCCTCGGGTGCCGAGATCAATCACTCCAAATCTATGATCTATTTCTTCAACACCAACCCTGCAATCCAAAGAAACCTGGAAAATATTTTTGGATTTGAACACAAAACACTCCCAACCAAGTACTTGGGCATCCCCCTGATAGACAGAGCATACAAAATGGCAAGATGGGAAGGAGTGATCAACAAGTTATAGAAGAGGGTGAAAAACTGGATGTACAGATCCATCAACATAGCGGGGAGACTCATATTGACCAAGACGATTTTGCACGCAATTCCAACCTATATGATGTCTGTATTTCCCGCCCCCAAAGGGATACTAAAAAAAATAAGAAAAATCCAAAGGGACTTGCTATGGAGAGGAGCGGAAACAAAGAAAAAATGGGCCCTGGTGGCCTAGGAGAAGGTCTGTAAACCAAAAATCAAAGGAGGCCTGGGGCTATAAGACCCACAAGTAACCAACGAAGCCTATGGGGTGAAACTCTGGTTGCAATGGGTGAAAGAAACTTCTACACCGTGGGTAAACCTATGGAAGGCCAAGTATGGCCCAGACATAAACGACCAGGACTGAATCTGCTTTAGGTGCACAAGGGAGGGATCAACCATCTGGAATCTAGCTTGGTGCAACAAAACCTGGATCCATACACAGAGCTTTTGGGAAGTGAGGAATGGTAAAACATCAAGATTTTGGGATGATGCATGGCAACAGGAACCTAGAATGGAAAATCTGGATAGGGAGGAACTCTAACAGGACATGATCGTGCAAGAAAAAACCAAATTCTACCACTACTGGAAACAAGAAATAGATCGCAACAGATGGAGAATCTGGGACAATCTTAGTGTGCAAAATAGAGACTGGACCGCAACAATCATGAAAGAGCTGGAGGAGGAACTGAGGAAAAGGAAACTTGTAGTCTTGGAAGAAGAGGACCAACTAAGATGGGGCCAAAAAAATGGCGGGGAATTCAACTTGAAAGAAGCTCGACATTACATCGCGGACTAGGACTAAGAATATCCAACGCAACAGTGGGATAAGCTTTGCAACAACCCCCAATGGCCAAAAATAAAAATTTTCAAATGGTTAGTACTTCACAACTGAATTCTAACATGGGAAAACCTAAGGAAAAGGGGGTTCATTGGCCCGTCACAATGCCACCTCTGTCAAGATAAGGAAGAAACAACGAATCATCTCTTCGATGAATGTAACTACACAGCAGAGATCTGGGACTGGGCGATAGGTATCTTTTGACAGTCCAAAAGGATCCGAAGTATCATTTGCGCAATAATCAATACCTGGAATGAGAATTACAGCGAAAATGCAGAGGTGAACCTCTGTTGGACTCTCATTCCGGGGATGATCATATGGAAAATATGGAAAGAGGAGCTGACGCATCTTCAAGAATGAAATCTGACTGAAAGGGAAACTCAAGGAAACAATAATATCTCTGATAAGAGAAACAATGCAGAGCCGCAACTGCCAGACGGGAAGAACGCAACTCGCAGGCTAGGACGCACGAGTCCTAGAACATTTTCACCTAAAATACAGGCACAACCGCACTCAAGTAAGGCGGCTACTACAACTCCAAATAGGTGAGCGCAACTAGAATCCCCCTCCAGCAGGGTCCCTCAAGTTGAATTTCGACAGGGTGGCAGAAGGAAACCCATGTATGACAGGAATGGGATGGGTAGTCAGGGATAGTGACGATAACATAATCCAACTGTACACTGAGAGTATGGGAAATTCATCCAACAACGCATCAGAATTCAGATCCTTGGAGATCGGCCTCAAGATTCTAAGTCATGAAAGGATGACAAATACCATCATGGAAGGTGACTCCACACTGGTTATCAACACAGTAAAGAGACTCCAAAATGGCACCAGATTGGGAAAAATTTAGAGGCACTGGCACTTAGCACACACCCTTCAAAAAATCTAGGAGCATCTACAAACGATGAACACAGTAGAGTTGCATTGGGTATGCAAGTCATCGAATGGACTAGCGGATAGAATCACTAATGAGGGGGTTAGCAAGGAAGGACTAGCGCTAGACACTACCTGGAGTAACATCCTGAATGGTCAGTTCATAATAGACTACATCCAACTAGCGACAAAGGACCGCTATGACAACCAAAGTACGGAAGGCCACATCGAGGAGGGAGGTGCAAGGCCAACTGGTGGGCATGAAGGATCCAGGCAGAATCTGACTACCCAACACTCAACCACAAGTTACAATGAAGACTCAGACCACATAGCAGATGGGGGTATGGCACCAAGGTCTTGTCAATAGAAATAAGTACAGGGGTAGTTCGTGGGAAAGTATAGACAACAAGGGTTGTGTAGATAGGAACAAGATGGGAGACCAAGGAAAAAACTACCACAAACCAGTCGGTATGGTACGTATGAAGAGAATGCACTTTAAGAGAATCCCCCAGGGGAAATAACCTCCGACAAGCCCTCAGAGGATTACAAGGATGGAGCAAGCAGCCAGAGACGCCAAGGGAACCTTTCATATGTTGGTCGAACCAAAGGGAAAAGCGACCATCACTAGATGGGAGAGAGAAATCAATGCTAAACGCAAGGGTAAATCTTGGGAGGAACTTATTTAGGAAGCAAACTAGATAACGGACCCAGTGGCCACACATCCCAGAGAAAACCTCTACAACAAAACGATGGATATGGCGTGGTGAAAAAAGATGTTAATAGGCAAGGTGAGCTCTGAAAGGAAATATGCCAGCTGGAAGGATAACAGGGACCAAAAAAAACTGCTAAAAGGAATCATGAGTCGCGTCAACAACCTGGAATCCAGTACAAAATGGCTAGCTGAAGACCAGAGGGACT
>JASDQU010334129.1:0-12722 GCA_032191745.1 Picea mariana
ATTAGTCATTATCCAGTCTCCTATATTTTAGGGGAGAATATTCCACCTGGAGAATATTCTCTTTCAGTTGACACTTCAATTTGACTAGTTGAGTTGAGTTTAGATGTTGCATTGGTTTTGTCACCATGCAACATTGGGATCATGACCATGATAATTCAACCTTGCCTTGGTATCATCACCAAACTATCACATTACCCTTGATTCCATGAGTTAACTCCTCGCTACTTTCTATTCAGTCAGTTAATTGAAGACTAGTTGACTAGTTAACTCAACTAGGTGGTAGTTCACTCCCGTAACTGCCTAAGAGACTAGACTCGGTGGAATTTCACTCTCATAATTGTTGGTGTGTGTCCATATCACTCTAGACCACCAATATGGTGCATTGGTTCTCCTCTAGTGCGCACTCATTGAGTTATACAGAGTATATCATGTGTAAATTATTCATTATTCATAACGGTTAATGAGAATTCTTCTATTGTTTCTCTCCTTCTTCTTCTTTCTCAAATTCTCTTTGCAAATGTGTGTATTAATATTGTTTATCTAGATATATTATGCGCAGTTTCAACACATTTACATGGTATCAGAGCCGACGGACTGCTAAGCAAAAGATACACCAAAATATTTTGCAGCCACAAAAGATTGAAGACAACGGAAAGATGGATTTCCAAAAAGAATTAATTCTTATACCTTACAACTATTTTGCATGGAAGGAGAAAACAACCTTACATCTCTGAACCAGAGGGTTGTACAGGTTAACCTTGAATACAGATACAGAACCTACATTAGCCATAGAAAAATCCAACTATTTAAATCGCATGGATGAGCCACTTGGAACAATTGGCAGTCTTATTTCTCCCAATCTCCTTTTTCATATATCTTCTTGTAAGACTCCCAATGAAGCCTGGAACACCTTGGAAAGGCTCTTGGAAAATATGATGAGATGAGGGGACACATGCTGGAGGTGGATCTTCTCACGTTGGATCCAAAAAGCTTCGATAATATCCAAGATTTCTTTACAAAATTCAAGGATTTATTGTCGCAACTCAAAGCTTGCGGGGTTGACAAATCAAAGGAGGGGAAACAAATGGTTCTCACCATTCTCTCCAATCTTGTTCCTAAATTATTTGTATTCGTATCCACATTCCATACTGTCAGATTCACCTCTAAAGCCACCTGGAAGATGCCTTCTCTTGAAGACTTTGTCGAATCCCTAACAGAAGAGAAAAAAAAGCTCATCAACATGGGCACAATCAAAGGCCCAAGGGCGCATGCACTCACTGTGCATGATGGAAGCCACAAATATCATAAATCTAAAGATTAATATAAATGGAAATCTCATGCACATTCGAAGAAGGAAGGGTACACAAAACCCTTTAGATCCAAAGGGGAAAAGGGAAGAAAATGGGAGAAATGCATGTACTGTCACAAAGGATTCCATTCGGAATCTGCATGCATGCAAAAAAAAAAAGATCTGATGTCTCAAATACTTCATCAAAACAACCTTGGATATCGCATCCCCGAGGGTGCAAAGAAGAAGAAGCCAGAAGATCTGAATTCCAAGAAAGGCAATTCTAGTCATGCCTTGATTGCCATCAACTCCTCTCCCGGTGCTTGGATCATTGATTTAGGATCATCACATCACATGAATGCATCAAAAGCAGTATATTCTCCATTGGATTCATGAAAATTTCCTCCTATTCTGATGGGGGAAAAATCTTCTGTCGAAGTCACCGGCAAAGGAAGGATTGAACTCATCAGTGGAAGCTTCGAGAATGTGTTGCACATTCCCAAACTTTTTGTCAACCTTCTCTTCATGTAACAGATGACGAATTCTAGCACTGGAAATAAAGTCATATTCACACCAAATTCTATGGACATCTATGACATGCAAACCAACTCCATGGTTGCTACCAGTGAGGTAAATCATCAGTCTAGATTGTATACATTTTCTGAATTCATTGAACCTGATTTTGCTTTACTGCTTACTCATGCTGACGAAAGTAGTAGGATATGGCACGAAAGGTTTGGACATTTGAATTTTAGATACATGCAAAATATTAGCAATCAAATATTGGTTGATGGTCTACCAGACATCCATTTCTCCAAGGGAGTGTGTGAGGGATGTGTTCTCGGGAAACACCCTCAAGAGAAATTCAACAAGGGAAAGTCTCAGAGAGCCTCTGCACCTTTAGATCTGATCCATAGTGACCTCATGGGTCCTTTTTTGCATTCATCGATCAACAAAGAGAGGTTTGTTCTCATTTTTGTTGACAATTTCTCATGTTTTACATGGATCTACTTTCTCAAGAAAAAATCTGAGGTATTTCAACACCTCAAAGATTTCAAAGCCCTGGTTGAGACACAGTCTGAAAAGAAGATAAAATTCCTCCGAACTAATAATGGGGGAGAGTATTTAAATCATGAGATCCATAATATTTTCCATGAGGCAGGTATTCAGTTGCAGCATACAGTTCGCTATACTCCGCAGCAAAACGGAGTTGTTGAGTGGAAAAAACGATCTCTAAAGGAGATGTCATCTTGCATGTTGCATGCAAAGTCACTACCACAGAGACTATGGGCCGAAGCACTTAACTATGCAACATACATACAAAACAGATCTGCCCACAGATCTGTCAAGGATAAGACCCCCTACGAGGCTTAGAGCGGCCTCAAACCAGAAGTGACCCACTTTCGCATTTTTGGTTCACATGCATGGGCTAGGATTCCCTCTGAAAAGAGGAAGGCACTTGATCCACAGAGAACTGAGTGCATTTTTGTTGGACACCACGACGGCGTGAAGGGATATCATCTTATTGATCTTTCCTCGGACCGGCTCATCATTGAGCGTAGTGTCCAATTCAAGGAAAGTATCTCGCATGTACCTATTGTGGGTGGGAAATCCCCCTACGGACTAGCTTTAAGGGTTCTATAATGCATGAAAAAATGACCTAAAGTCTCCTACTTTTTACCATCATCCCAATCATAAACCCCATTATTCATATGTAAATACAAGGATAAAAGGATCAATTCCCTATACCTTGACTTCCACATTTTATGTAGATCCCTTTCTCTTTCGGTTTCTCCTTGACTGCAAGTTTCCTCCCAAAATTGACCTGCATTCACAAATAAACAAACAAAGAACTCCAAGCATGCATTTGATCTATGAACTAATGGGTTAGAGATTCTATCGAAGCATAATCAATATTAAACATTAAACACCTCATATGGCAGGATGGGAAAAGTACTTATTTTATTAATCTCACAAGAATACCTTACAATAGTGAGATCGGCCACTGCTCCTCAAATCTGGTCCTGGGCTCCTCTTCAACTGTACTCCAACTTCTTTCATATATGCTTCTCTTCACACAATGGTTGAAAAAGGTTGGGACAGGGGGAATGCAAAATCGGGTAGAGTTTATTTACTCTTATTTTTCTCTCTTCAAATGGGACCCTACCCCTTCTTTTATAGGATAGAAAGGGCTAGGTATTTTGTCGAGTGACCGGCTATGGGCAGTCAAACGATTTAGGTAACTTACCCGAAACTGTGAATTTTGTCTACAACTTTCTGTTTTTCGTGCTTTTGTAGGTATACGCGGGTTGTAGTGGGTCAGCTAGCATATACACGCGTGCAGTAGTGGAGTAGGGCGCGTATGCCTTCAAAAAAGGTGTTTTTAAGAAGTTGTTTCAATAGTGTCTTGAGAAAATATGTAACATGAGATGGCCTGATGCCAGGTGAGCATATCTGGTACAAATTAGGGTTATAACAGATGCCCCCTAATGTGTGAGGTCAGAAGAGCATCTGATGGCTGAAATATATTATCAATCTTCACCAATCATACAAAACAAGTGAGCCCAGGGACCAAAGTTTGGGAGGTGCCATCTGCAAAATAACAATTGTCTCACCAAGGCGAGCATACCCATTCTTGGGATGAAATAAAATCATGGCTTCCAATCAAATACACTACAGATCCATGTCATATAACTATATAAAGTGTATCCGCGAGCAATACACAATGGATCTACATCTCGAAATCAAAAAGATATACATGCATAGTATCCATCTTCTAGAAGATGATAAGGCCTGTTGGCTGGAGATGAAGTCTTCAGAGCTCGAGCAACAACTTCAAAATATTCAAAACTCGGGTAGGAGTGTAATATGAGTGTACGACTTCACTACCTAGATGTCTTCGACGGCTCGTCGGGCATGGACTAGAGGATATTGATGATCAAGCTGAGGGCTTCATTGATTTCGAACAAAGACTTGATTGGGATTTTGGGATGGCCTAGGCATGAGGGCAAGAGACAAACTACAGAAGGGTCGACTCAAGCTTGGTAAAAACTTCCCTTGGACAATAGCACAACAAATGATGAGACTCAGGCAGCATGGCATTGACATAAGTTCATGATGCAAGAGGCAACGCAAACTCTCCAAATGTTTGGAAGAATAACCAAACGGAGGAGGACACATCTCTATTTAGCGAGAATAACTTCCTAAGGTCATATTAAATCCCAGAGCTTGATGAACAAATGGAAAGATGTTCTTTGTCCAAGGGTGACTCATTGTGCTGCCAATAAAAAGAAAATACTTTTCCCTTCCTCTTTTTGGGGTATATTTGATTTTTTTTTCTTTTTCAATAATTTTGGAAAAAGAATAAAAGAATGCTATGTTACAAAGGAGGAATGAGTGTCGCAAACATACTAGTTATAGGCACAAATACCAGACTGATGTTCAGAGCAAGGACACTCAGAAAAATCCCTCGAGGGGTCAAGGTGTCAAGACACAAAGGCAAAGTGCTACAAGGATTGCGTTATAAGGCATGCTTCAGATGGTTCAGTTGAGAGCAACATGGAGTCGGCATTAGGCCAAAGACGCAGGAATGCAAATGCGGTTAACAACATACAATGATAATGTCCTTCAATGTAATCTTAACGAGCCCGGAGAAGGTAAGCTCGACGTTTTTTCATTTTTAGAGAGTCTGAAAAAATGTAAAAGGAGACTCCACTGGGGTACCTTTTTCGAAGGTAGTCTAGACGGATCGAAAAAGGGGTAAACTAGCACTGAAAAGACATCTATTCAAAACCATTTTAATGAGTGTGACAAAGATAAGATCACTCGGCAATCTTTTCAATTTTAAGGAGTCTAAAAAGAGCTTAACTATGGACTCTGTATGGGGTGTTCTTCTGGACCGTTTTAACGAGTGTGAAGAAACAAGGTCAGTCAACCATCTTTTCAATTTTAGGGAGTCTGAAAAGAGCTTAACTATGGACTCTGTGGGGGTATCTTTTTCATAGATTTAGTCCCTCAGGCCCGAAAAAGGATTAAAATTATACCTAAGAATACTCTTCTAGAGAACCAAGGCCCCTAGAGTATACCTTTGTTTGTACAGTTGACCATTTGGACCGAAAAAGGGGTAAACTACCACCGGATAGATGTGACTTCAAATTTCAGTTTAGCGAGCGTGAAAGGCCACAAGATCGCTTGGCAATCTTTTCATGTTTAGAGGGTCTAAAAAGGGCTTAAAAGAAGACCCGTTGTGTTTTGGGAGTCCCGAGGGTGAGGTCAAGAGTGATCAGGAATCATGCAAATGAGGCTCAAACTCGTGATAAGGAAAAACTAATAAGGACTCATGAGCCTATAGTCATTAGTGATGGCATGGGTACCATAATGCAACCAGGATCTACCTAAGGCATCCATGTTAAGGTAGGATCTACCACTAAATTACGACACTTCAAAAGCAGCAATGATGGTTCTGTGTCGCAACTCGATGGGATCGATCCTATGGAAAATTGAAAAAGACAGCAAGATGCAGGAAGTGGAGGTGGAATCCTAACTTAAATGCAATGAGTTGAAAAAATGACTTTTTACCAAAGGACCTTTAAAAAGACCCAAATCTCCAAAAAGTTTCCCAATACCCAAAGTAACACTTATTGTACCAATCCATAGAAAGCTCCTGAACCATACTAAATGATTTTCAATTTAGAAAAAATGACAAAAGGGTCCAAAAAATGACAAAAAGAAGCCAAAAATTCTATAAATAGAAGCTGGCAACTCATTATCACCATTGTTAATTGAGAAATTGATTGTGGAGCCAAAAACACCCCTTTGTCAAAAGAGTTGATTCTGGGAGCTTCGATGGATGGAACGAGCTTCTGATTGGACCAAGTAAGTACATACTAACCCCCCTTGCATCTGCATTCTTTATTTAAGCATTTCTTTTTGTTTTGGGGGGGGCGCTGACCTTTAGAATGGTCGGCCCTATGCATACGTGGGTTGTCTTAGGACAGCCAGCGTATACCCGTGTGCAAAGAAAATACTGCACGTCGGGCATACGCGACTGTCTACATTACAACCCACGTATACCCTCCCACATAGGAAAAAAAATTTAAAAATGCAAGGGCTAATCCCTCTTGAATTTGTCAATTGCAGGATGTATGTTCACTGGAGGGAGAGAGAGCATGAGGACTTTGATTCTATGGTCTCAGATGACCCTGATGTTGTAGCTTCATTAGCTCAATGCGAGTTATTCAAGTTCTTCGAAAGTGGATTTATGCAGGCACAACCTAGGCTGCTAAATGCCTTGATAGACTACTGACACCCGGATGTAGAGGCATTCATGCTTGGGGGACATTCGTTGACTCCAACGACTGAAGATATATACTTTCTGACTGGCCTCTCGAAGAGAAGCGAACCAGTCAACCTTCGCACTTTTCCCTCCGGACCTCACAACATAGCGGAACTGATTAACCTCCATTGTGAGGCAGGTACTGACATGGTGAGCACCCAAGTGCCGGTTCATAAGATCAGCAACCTAACGCTGAAATCGATAGTTCTACTTATTGGGAAGATTATTGGATCCGCAACTTTACACTAGGCTTCCAGGGTGCACATGAATTGTGCGGTCCAGTGCTCAAATGCACAAATTTGTTACTGGAGTACAACATTACTTGACTGCATGAAAAGGCAGTTGACAGAGTGTCGGATGCGGAGGCACAAAAACTTTAGGTTTGGTACTATCCTTTGTGCTTTCTTCTTCGAGAGGGTACCTAGTCTGAGTCTGAGGGAGATCGTACGAGGGCACGTAGCCTCCTCTCCAACAGTAAACAGATGGGCGCCATTGTTGTCGTGACAGGGGGGAGGGAGGACTATCGAGGCCTTCGATGACAAGTTTTTCGATTGGTAGTCTCGGCAGATTCTGGCAATAGAGGACTATCCCTATGTCGAAATTGACTTTTCCAGGGACCCTAACATAGGCGTACCTCCCGGAGTGGTACTATGAGAGCTAGGTAAGCTTGCTTTTCAAAGTAATTTAATTTTTATGTTGTTTTTATATATATCATTTTTTTGTATACCAGAGTATCTGACAGATATGTGTCTATTGTGTGCAGATGTGGGACCAGTGCGTCCAGTGGATTTTGCAAGGACCAGGCGACGTCCTCGACCAGAGGCTGCACCAACTGCAGTCGGTGGACCAGCAGCAGCAGGGGGACCTCCAGTCGGTGAGGTTGAGAGAGTTTTGAGACGGGCAGAGTGGAACTTTACCTCGCTCACTCGCACAGTCCTCATGGCAGAGATCAAAGATATGCCGCCATCTATGCAGCCTCATGTTGTGGGGGCACCGTGGACATGGGTCCAACTTTTTCGGTGTTTGGAAAATTTCATTGATCATTATAACAGGGCCAACAGGCCCCATCCTTAGTTAGGCTGGACTGCTTATGTGTCGAGGGCACTATTTGTATATTTTTTAGGGCATAAGCCCTGTGACTCTTTACTGGAGGTATTTTTGAGGCGCTTGCGCCCACCCATGTACTCTGATATTTTTGATATTATATATGGATTTTTATGTCTTTTTTATGTGTTATGGACTACATTTATTTTACAAATGTATTTACATGTGCGTGTGTGTGCTTTTTCTTACATGTGTGCAATATGCCAATCTAATACATGATTAGCTAGGGCATTTGTAACTTGATTCAATCTCCTAGGAACATGGATATACGTAATGTAATCAAATCTTGGTTCTAAGAGACGTACCCTAAGGAACCGTCGGTGTAGAGTAGGATCGTAAACGCGGTAAACTCCATTTAACTAAGACACAACTAGCTGAGCATCTAAATATACCTAGAGGTGAGAGATACCCTATGACAAAGCGTCACGAAGCAACTCTAAAACTGCACTGTATTCGGCAACATTGTTTGTGGTGTCACCTAAACAGATACCTCCTGAAGATAGCAATTGGCCTTGAGGTGTGAAAATCACCCAAGCCACGGAAGCAAGCCTCCGACTCTGTCGTCTAGCGTCATCCGCAAACCCAACGAACACCTCTGATTCACTTGACATCTGCCACAGTGAAAAATATGACATCAAAAAACACACGTCCACAAAACCAAAAAGACAAAAACTAAAAAAAAAACACAAATGTAAACGAACTATACATATTTTACAAAAAGTTACCCAAGGTGACCCACCTATGAGTAATACTTCTTGAGGTAGAGCCCATTTCTAGGCTCCACCAAAGCATTTCCCTCAAATTCTACCAGAAAATAAGCGCCCTTTTTTAAAACCTCTTTTACGATGAAAGGTCTGAACCACATGGGTTTGAACTTGCCTGCCCCCAAGGGGTCCTTATCTTGGTCATAGACCAGGACAAGGTCTCCTTCAGAGAAAATCTGAGGATGAACGGACCAATCATACTGACACTTGACTTTTTTTTTGTGAGCCTCGTTGGCCAAGGCCACATCGCGACGCTGCTCATTGAGATACTCAAGGTATAATAAACGCTCTTCAAGTGGTGAAGGGTCTGGCAAGAACTGTATTTCCAACTTTAGAGACAGGATCTGGCACTCTATAGGCAAGACTGCTTCCAACCCGTAAACGAGTTGAAAAGGTGAAAAACTGGTTGCATTCTTAACAAACGTTCGGTAGGCCCATAATGCCGAGCATAACATCAAATGCCAATTTGACTTGGCCGAATTGATCGTTCATTGTAGAATGGTTTTAAGAGATTTATTTACAGTGTCCACCTGACCATTCGCTTATGGGTAGTAGGGTGACGAATGTTCTTGCCTCAATCCAAGATTTGAAGTTAACTCAGTCGTCATTGTGTTCTGAAAGTGACCGCCATGGTCAGTGACAATCTCTCTCGGGACGTCGAACTTTGCTATAATCTGGTTAAACAAAAAGAGAGCGGCAGTCTCGCCATCATCCTTGAACGTTGGCATAGATTCGACCCACTTGGTGAAGTAGTCGACTACTACAATGATATAACAGTGCCCCCTTGCTGAAGGAGGGTTGCATGTAGTGCAATCAATCCCCCACTTGGTGAAGGGGCCAACGGTGATGACGGGAAACATGGGAGTAGGGTGTGCCCTCATCTTCCGAGAGAAGATCTGATACAGGTGGCACTTCTTGACTGATTCGATACAATCTTTGATTAATGTCATCTAGAAGTAACCGTCTCATAAAATCTTTTGGGTTGTTGCCAACCCAAACAAATGAACGCCACATGCTCCAGTATGGAAATCTTTAAGCACAATCTCTGCTTCTTCATGAGTGAGGCACTAGCGAAGGATGCAATCTACACCTCAATGATACAACGTGTCTTCGAGTATGAGATAGTTCTTGGCCTGATGGTTTATACGGTGACGCACATCACGAGAAGCAGAGGCGGGGCACTTCAAAGTCTGGAGATAGACAAGTATATCTCCATACCAGGGGTCCGAAGATGCGATCAAAAACATGTCTCCTTAAATAGGCGACTCTTCGAACATAACATCACCTGACTCGACCGGAAGTTCCAAGATGAGTTCTGCAAAAACCAGTGACTTTTTGGATTTCGCCGAAACAAAATCTAAGTCAAATTCCTGGAGGACAACTATCCATCTACTGATATTTCCACCAATTACCCATCATGTCAACACATATTGAAATCGATTCGCAACAACAATGATGGTGGTCTTGTGAAACAAGATATAATGACGGAACCGTTGGACAGCATGAATTGTTGCCAACGCAAGTTTTTCAATGTGGGAATAATTGAGTTCCAGTCCAACCAGGCCTCGGCTCAGGTAATAAATCACATATTCTGAGAGAAAATCATCCTCTTGAACTAAGACCATACTGATGGTTGACTCTGTCGTAGCCAAGTACAATAAGAAATATTTGTTATAATTGGGTGATCGAAGCAGAGGAGCAGTCGTGAGGGCACGTTTCAATGCTTCGAAGGAGCGTTGAGCAGCTTCGTCCTAATGAAAAGGAATGTCCTTCTTCAGTAAACGCATAAAGCCCTTTGTGATCTCGGCATAGTTTGCGATGAAACACTGCAAAAAGTTTGCTTTTCCCTATAAACTCTGAAGCTAAAGGATTGTACGCA
This sequence comes from Picea mariana, assembly GCA_032191745.1. Lineage (NCBI taxonomy): Eukaryota > Viridiplantae > Streptophyta > Pinopsida > Pinales > Pinaceae > Picea > Picea mariana. The sequence continues at coordinate 10,371 of JASDQU010334129.1, forward strand.
GGGGAGGAAATTGAACTATTGCCTCAACCTTGAGAGGATCGACCATGATCCCTGTTGTCGAAACTATGAAACCTAGCAGATGGCCCAACGTCACGCAAAAACTTCATTTGTTAGGATTCAAGCGAATCCGAAAGTAGCGACATCGCTCAAAGATAAGTCGGAGGTGTGTGGGATGATCAGTTCTCTTACGATATCGTGATGCTAAATCATCTAGGTAGGCCTCGACAATATGTTTGAGATCGTGGAAAGAAAAAGACATGGCTCGCTGAAAAGTAGCTCCGGCATTTTTTAGACCAAAAGGCATCTTACGATAAGCGAATGTACCCCATGGACAAATGAAAGTTGTTTTGTGTTGGTCTTTGGGTTTGATTTGTATCTGATTGTATCCCAAAAAACCATCCATGAAAGAAAAAGCCTCGCAACCTGCGCATTCATCGACTATCTGGTAAATAAATGGTGTGGGAAAATTGTCTTTTGGATAGGCTTTGTTCAAATCACGGAAGTCCGTACATACGCAAATCGTACCCTATTTTTTGTCGACCGGCACGGGATTTGACACCCATTGGGTCAAATGGACAGGGTAGATAAAACTTTCTTTGAGTAGTTTCTCTACTTCAACCTTAATAGATGTTGCTTTCTTAGGATTAACTGGACGAAGTTTCTGCCAGACTGGCTTAGCGTCAGGATAAGTAGTAATTTCATGTTCAACAATTTTTGGATCGATGCCTGGCATTTCCTCGTAAGACCAAGCAAAAACATCATGGAATTCCTTAAATAAATCTGTGTAGATTCGAATCTCTTCGGGGGAACATTCAGCTCCGATGAAAACATTCTCCACGACGCCAAGGGTTCTGGAGATATTAATAGGTATAGTTTCACCAATGTTTTCCATATTACCCTCGGCATAAATAGCATGCATAGCCAAGGGATTGATAGGACAAGACCTATCTCCATTCATAGTTAAAGTGAATTCCCCTACTTCAATTCTTCTTAAATCTGGGAGGAAATAAAATCTGTGATGGAGATCGTCCCAAGGTTTGTCCGGACTAGTCATTTCTTCAATGATTGCTTCGTCTGAGGGCAAGACTAAGTCTAAAGAATATGTATAGACAAGGGAACCTTGAGCCCAAATAGGCTCTAGAATCGGATCTAACTCTTGTGCCAGAATCGGATCGGGGTCGACAGAAGCTTGCTTGACTATAGAGTACGCAACTTCTGTTGCAGACAAGGGCATGGCCATACCATGGTGCCCTGTCCCTTCCATCGTGGCTGATGGGGAAGGAATAATCCACGGATCATTGAAGTAAGTTGTACACAACAACGAGACCTCAAAAATATCAACCTTATGGTGGTCTGATATGAACTTAACATCACCTTGAGGAGGTGGGTAATAGAAAGTACCCATCAAAGGTGGGCACAAACCAACTCCTATGTTGACGATGTTGGGTTGAGGGTTATCAATCATCGGGACCACGGATGCCCCCAATGAAAAGTCAGGACGGGAGAAAGAAAACTCATCAATGGTCATGATCCGGCCCTTGTGTGGAAACAACAAGACCCGAAAAATTGTAGCGACCACTGCTTGCATGGAATAGGTCCAACTCCTTCCTAACAAGATATTGTAGTCGAGAGACGCATCGACCACTTCAACCTCGACACACATGGTTTTTCCTCCTAACTACATGGGAAAAGAGGAGATGATTCCATGTGGTCGGAACGAACAACCATCGAAAGTGGTAAGAAGAGTAGGTGATGGAGACAAAGCGGGTTGGCCAATGGCCTTCCAACACGCCAAAGACATTACGCATGTTGAGGCACCCTCATCAACCACCGTGCGAAAAATGCTTCGAGTAAAATTTATTTTGGTGTAAGCCACTACTATCTGGAATGCTACATGGTAAGGGAGATGAGGTTTTAAGTCGGTCATATCAAGCATGATCGTACCTGGATTACAAGTCTCAGCAGATCCTAAAGCAGCTAACAGAGCCTTTCTCTGGGAAGGGAAGCTCTAGAGGACCTCCAAAGCAGACATTGTTGGTTGTAGAGTCTGATTATCTTCCTGATTCAGAGGTCCTTTCTTTCAGTCGTGTTTATACCCCATGAAGTATTTACACCCCAGAAGTATGTACACTCTTCCTTGCAGGGGAGTGCAGAGGGGGGGTACCCCCTCTGTAGGGTCTAGGGGAAAGCGGGGGTTCGGGGGCGAAGCCCCCAAAGAAAAAATTGCCTTGTAAAAGTATATTGTAATTTCATTGTAAATCTGGACCATTCATTATAAGGTCGCAGATCTAACGGTAGAGATTATGTTAGGGTTTTTTTTCCCTAGAAGGCAACCCTCTTTTATGAGGGAAA
>JASDQU010334133.1:7876-18002 GCA_032191745.1 Picea mariana
CCATCTTCTTGCGAATGTGCGCTGCCGTCACATCTCTTCTCAGAGATAAGCCGCCACCATTCCAGCAAGCTTGTTTCCGCTGCATTTTTACAGTTTCAGCTTATTTCGTTATTTAATAGAAAACCAGTTTTACTGTATCTCTGTTATTTTCATGTTAAGAACCTATTAATAATCTATATTCATTTCGTTCTTCTCATAAAATCCGGATCAATATCCATACCAGGGGTTCGAAGATGTAATAAAAAACATGTATCCTTTAATAAGCGACTCTTTGGGTATAAAATAACCTGACTTGACTGGATGTTCTGAAATGAGTTCTGCAAAGACCAACGACTTTTTGGATTTTGTCGAAACAAAATCCAATTCAAATACCTAGAGGATAACTATCCATCTACAGATATTTACGTCGATTACACGTCGTGTCAACACGTATTGAAACGGATTCACAACGACAATGACGACGGTCCTACAAAACATAATGTAATGACGGAACTGTTGGACAACATGAATTGCTGCCAATGCAAGTTTTTCAACGTATGAATCATTGAGTTATGGTACAACCACGCCTTGGCTCAGGTAATAACCCACGTATTCTTCAAGAAAATCATCCTCCTAACCAAGACCATACCGATGGTCGACTTTGCCACAACCAAGTACAATAATAAATATTTATTATAATTGGGTGGCCGAAGCAGAGGGGTAGACATGAGGGTGTGTTTCAATGCTTCGAAATAACATTGAGTGGCTTTGTCCCAATGAAAAGGAACATCCTTCTTCAGTAAGCGCATGAAACCCTTTGTTATCTCTGCATAGTTTGCGATGAAACGTCGTAAAAAAAATTATTTTCTCTGTAAACTCTAAATCTGATGGACTGCGCACGGGGGAGGCAACTGAACTATCACCTCAACCTTTAGAGGATCGACCATGATACCTATTGTCAAAACTATGAAACCTAGCAGATGACCCGACGTCATGCAAAAACTACATTTGTTTGGATTCAAGCGAATCCAGTAGTAGCGACATCGCTCAAAGATAAGTCGAAGGTGTGTGGGATGATCATCTCTCTTATGAGATCGTGATACTAAATCATTAAGGTAATCTTAGACTATGTGTTTGAGATCATGCAAAGAAAAAGACATGGCTTGCTGAAAAGTAGCTCCAACATTATTTAGACCAAAAGGCATCTTTCGATAAGTGAATGTACCCCACGGACAAATGAAAGAAGTTTTTTGTTGGTCCTCGCATTTGATCTATATCTGATTGTATCCCGAAAAATCATCCATGAAAGAAAAGACCTCATATCCTGTGCATTCATCATCAATTTGGTCGATAAATGGAGTGGGGAAATTATACTTTAGTCAGGCTTTATTCAAATCACGGAAGTCTGTACATACGCAAATTGTACCCTGTTTTTTGTTGACTGGAACGAGATTTTACATCCATTGAGTCAATTGGATGGGGTAGATGAAACCAAATTCAAGTAGTTTCTCTGATTCATCCTTAATAGTTATTTCTTTCTTCTAATTAACTGGATGGAGCTTTTGCCAGACTTGCTTAGCGTCAGGATATGTCGTGATTTCATGTTCAACGATTCTTGGATCTATGCCTGGAATTTCCTCGTAAGACCAGGAAAACACATCGTAGAATTATTTAAATAAATCTTTATAGATTTGAATCTCCTTGCGGGAGTAGCCCGTTCTGACAGAGACATTCTCCATGACACCAGGGGTTCTGGAGATATCAATAGGTATCATTTTAGCTATGGTTGTCATATTTCCTTTAGCATAAACTACGTGCGTAGCCAAAGTATTGATAGGATGAGACCTATCTCCAGTCATAGTCAGAGTGAATTCACCTACTTAAATTCTTATTAACTCTTAGAGGAAATAAGATATGTGATGAAGATCATCCTAGGGTCTGTCTGGACTAGTCATTGCCTCAATAATCGCCTCGTTTGAGGGAAAGACTAAGTCTAAAGAATCAATATCGGTGAGGGAACCTTGAGCCCAAATAGGTTCGAGAACCAGATCTAACTCCTGTGTGGGAGTCATATCGGGATCGATGGAAGCTTGTTGGACTATGAAGTATACAAGCTCTTCCATGGAAAAAGGCATGGCCATGCCATGGTGCGCGGTCCCTTCCATTGTGGTTGATGGGGAAGGAAAATTTCATGGATCATCAAAGTAAGTCATACGAAATTATGGGACTTGAAAAAATTCAACCTTAGGTTGGTCGGGGATAGCTGATAAGAACCTAACATCACCTGAAGGAGGTGGGTAATCGAAAGTACCCATCAAAGGTGGGTACAAAACAACCCCTATGTTGATGATGCCAAGTTGAGGGTTATCAATCATCGGGACCGTGGATACCACCGATGAAGGGTCAGGACGAGAGAAGGACAACTGATCAATGGACATGATCTGACCCTCATGTGGAAACAACAAGACCCAGAACACTGTAGCTACCATTAAATTCATAGCATAGGTCCAACTCCTTCCTAACAAGATATTGTAGTCGAGAGACACATCGACCACTTCAACCTCAACGCACATAGTCTTCCCCCCTAACTGTATAGGGAAAGAGGGAATGATTCCATGTGGTCAGAACAAACGACCATTGAAAGTGGTAAGAAGAGTAGGTGACAGAGACAACAAAAATTGGCCAATGGCCTTCCAAAATGCCAACGACATCCCACATGTCGAGGCACCCTCATCAACCAGCGTGCATAAATTGTTTCGAGTAAAAATTTTCATGGTGTAATCCACTACTATATGAAACGCCATATGGTAAGGGGGATGAGGTTTTAAGTCGGTCATATGAAACATGATCGTTCCCGGATTACAATTTTGGACAGATCCTAAGGCATCTAACAAAGCCTTTCTCTAGGAAGGGCAGCTCTGGAGGACCTCCAAAGCATACATTGCATAAGGGGTTTGAGACAAATCCTCCAACATAGAGTATTTCTAGGCGGCCCTTGCATTTGGATTATGGGAAGATTTATTGAACACACCTTTTGGTATGTATTTCATTGTTTCTCCCATTGGATTCTCAATCTGGAGAGGAAGAGGTGGGTTTTTGGATTCTTTACCCTTTTCATAGGTGTTTGGAATTCCATAGTCATGTGTCATAGCTTCTATATAAATGCTACCTTTCATCATGTACACATTCGTGGAAGAAGGATTACTCGAATATGTAGGGGTCCTTGATTGTCGCCTTCCTCTCTCGAAGAGGCTTGAGTTAAATGTTTCCCATGTGGAAATGGGTTTGTTAATACGACAGGCTGATGTTGTTCCAATAACTTCTAGGCCTCCGCAAGATGAGGGAACAGGTTATTCGGATGGTCTTCCATGAAAAGGTTACACATATACTTCAAATTATTCTTTTTTGTGTTGCCCCCTCGAGCATTATTAGTAGGTTTCTTATCCCCCTTACCCTTCTTTCGCTTTTTCTTTTTTTCGTTAGGCTGTTGGGTGGCCTTAGGGTTTGTCGATTTCACACTGTGTACATCCAACGTTTGAGTAGGGGGAGCAACCAAACAAGTTTTCTGGCTGGTCGTTATCTGCTGTATTGACAATTGCTACAATTGATTTGACAACTCATCAACGGGATTCATTTGCGCTGAACCAACAATACCATCGGCATGTGGTCTATATCTTTGTCTGGTCTTCTCAAGTATCAACCATGGTGCATCTAAAAAAACTTCATAAAGTAAACCAGACTGAGACTAAATCAGTTCTAGTTGTTAGGCTCTCATTATCGCATCTTCTTCTGAAAAGACCCCAAAATTGCTACGTCTTTAGACAACTGAGGTACCAAAGACTTAAGGAACCACTCAAGAAGGAATGTTGGTGGGACTGACACTTTTCTCAAACTCTTCTAGTGTCTCCATTCTCGGATGTGATCATAGATATGGTCCGCCTTTGTTTGATCAAAGTTGGCAAGAAATTCAGTGTCAGCATCGTATCTCACAGGTAATTGAAAATGGTTTAAGAAAACCATTGCCAGTTCACCAAAGGTAGATTATCTTGAGCGGTCGAGCTCAATGTACCATTTCACAGCACTCCCGATAAGAGTGCGTTGAAACAAATGCAACTGGACGGAGTCGTCTCTCAACGAGTTGGACGAGCACCATAAATGGAAGGTAGTCACATGATCGCTTGAATCTTCGTTAGGCTTAGCTTTGAACTTTGAAATGTCTGAAGGAAACTTGGTTGGCATAGGAGGCCAATGCAGATCATGACAGATGGGGTTGTTTAATAACCTTGTCAATTATGGAAAGTGTAGAGTTTCCATAAACTGTAATTTGGGTTGTTGATTATAACCAGGGAAAAAAGATCCCGGAGTTTGGCTGGCACCAGGTTTCCAGGAAAAGTTTGGTTGTTGGCCAGGGTTCTGGTAATAACCATGGCCATGACCAGCATCCAGGTTCTTCTCCTGTTGAAATTTCATCGATTGAATCCCGTAATAGGACAGAAGTTTGGGCTTGTGTTGTATTCCAAGGATTTTGGGAAGGGTTGAACCCTGCTTATCCTACGGGAACAAGTCCTAAGCCTTGCCCAGGGTTCCATTGTCTATGGAAGGGATTTCCCCTGGTCAACATCCCTGATGAGGGAATTGATCCCTGCCATGGATTCCAAGGTCCTTGTGAGGAAGGAATTCCTGATATTTCCTCCTCTGCAGGAATAGTACCCTGCATAGGATTTTGTTGTCCATAACTGGGGTTGTCCCTGGTCGAGATGGAATATGATGAGAATTGTTTGTTACCAAACACGTAAACCAAAGAGAATGGTGTCCAACCTACTGACATGATATAATAAGGAATTTCTTGACTAACTACTCCAAACGAACTATAGTTTATGTTTTGCCCGACGGAGTGCTGGTGAGCACCGCCGAGTGAAGGGGACGAAGGAGGTATGTAACCCCTTCCGTAATGGAAAGAGTTATAAGGATATGAAGTGCCCCCCATGGATTGTTTCAGAGGATATTTTGAGATCCTTGCCGCCAGACCTAAAGTCTATAGAGTGGAGTAGGAAAGGACAAAGTTCATATTGAATCCAAACATCATGTATGAGAACGTAGGGCCTGTCGCACTCTGGGTGAAAGGAGTAGCGATCCCTACCATAGACAGAATCATACCATTGGCCAAGGTAGAGGCAGTCGAGACCATAGTGGTACAGACTAGGGACGATTTGTTAGGAGGCAGAAAACCCCTTGTGGTGAAAGTCGTAGAGGGATTATGAGGATTGCCTAAAGAAGTAGCAACATTTGTGTCCATCGCTTCTTGTGACACTACTTGATGCTCGTAAGGGTGAACCTGATTGACGACAGGCACCGATAGATCAGACCAAGAGCTTATGCTCCAAGGTATGAAATGGTTGGATCCTATGGAATCAAATGTTATCCTCTCAGAGATGGGTTAGGCATAATTTGCTATGACCTGGTCACCTCAAAAGACCCTTGCACATCTATTCTTCGCCTTAGTGGTGGCAAGGGTGGCTCCAGATCAATTGGCGACAGACCAAGAAGCCTTGGAAACCAAAAAAGCTCATGATCCTCCATAGTGTGAGAAGATCAATTAAACACTAGGTTTTTCTATGAACGTTTAAATACCATCATAGAGTAGAAAAATATCCTATGAGATAAGACAAGCAGATCACTAGCTAGTTGGAAGAATAGTTACACCAGCCAACACTAGAGAAACTTACTGGTGCAAGTATAACTCGAATATGAAAGAACCCTCTGGGTATACTCTAAAAAGTGTGGCCCGATGTCTTCCCTAGGTACCGTGGTATACCCCCGCAATCACCTGTGTACATCACTAAGATAAAGGCAACTAGGGTGCCAATGCGCGAACAATCACCAGGAAGGTACAATCGACAGTTGGGTAGACTGCAATGAGAAGGGTATCAAGCTCAAAACCTATCAAGGGTATCAAAAGAAAGTGTTCTGGAATATGACTGAGGACCTCTAATGGATTCAAGACCAATAAATCTCTGTGGCAAATGCAATCAATGGAATCCCAAGATAATCCCTCTATATGCGTTCCCCACTATGCTTGGTCCGACTTTGGGTGGGTTATCTCCGCTACCTTTCCGTACATGACCTTGTGTTTATCCCCTATGTTAGAGGGGGGTAACGGATAAATTTAACGGTTATTGGAATTTCAACCACTCCCTAGCACAGACTCTTATGTTCGTTTTTGTAGCCTTGAAGAGTTTCCTCTCCAATCCTAAATCAAGGCTCTATCTTACACTAAATTGATGGACCCTACAAACACAAAGTCTAATAACTTTTAATTAAGCGTTAATTTTAGTGGCTTGTATTAAGTCAAAGGGAACATAAGTGAAACCAATGATGTTATTTAAGAGATGAAAGAGAAGAGCATAATATGAAACTAAAAACAAACTACTTCTTCTTCACAAATAAAGATTTTCCAAATTAATCTCTTTCACCAAAATGTTTCGTAACTATTTTTCTTAGATCTTTGAAAAGAAAAACTTAAAACAAGATTTATCTCAACTACGAGCTACTTAATGTCCTCAGTATTCAAATAAATAACTTAAGAAAAAATTATTTTTCCTTGATAAATAAAGAAACTAACCTAAACTACTTTTACCAAACAAAGAAATGAATTTTTATTTTTTTATTTTATGCTTCAAAACAAGAAACTTGAAAACAAATTCTTTTCTTTTCTTCTTAAGAAAAAAAAGGAAAAATGAAGACATGACAAGACTAATAAATGACTTTTGGCCCACTACAGATCGCATGGATTCAATACCAAACAGGTAGATCATAATAGACTCACAAGCACGTCTAAAAACCCTAATAAAGAAAACACAAGAAACCTTTGATGAACAAAATCTATACTGAGGTTAGACCTAGGCTACATAAATCTATAACAAAGACTATGACTAGATCAAGAAAAACCATGAGAAGTATGACTTATGACAGGGAAGAGGATGACTACCTCTTATTTTAAAAAAACTTTTCTCAACACAGGCACACTATTGACACTCCAACAGCCTGCGTATGTACGCGAGATGTATAAAGGCAGGGTGTGTATGTACAGGTGCAGGCCCACTACAAGACGCGTACACCTCTGCAACTTTCAAAAAAAAGAAAACAACAATCAAGTTGTCAAGGAAGGGAATACTGGTATGGAAGACCAAAATCCCTTAAATACTCAAACACTTACAGAAACTCAAAAAAGGAAATTAAACCAATTCAAATACCCAAAAAGAATATCCCCTCAAAAAACCCTAGAGGTATCCCCAGTATGGTTAGAAATTCTGATGTAGTGGGAAAACCCCCTACAGGTTTTGAAGTGTAGGCAGAGCTAGCTATCTAAAGTATCCTACTTTAACAACTGTCCCRACATTACCCCACAATCATACATAAAAAACAAAGTATAGGGATCCGGTAAGCCTACCTTAAATTCCATGTCCAATGTCGATCCCTTTGCACTTGGTTGTTTCTCAACTCCAGATGTCCTCCCAAGGACAACCTGCATTCACCAAAATAAAAAAAAGGAAATACAAGAATGCATTCTATATATGGATTAATGGGTTAGATATCATAACAAAAAACACAAATAAATCATGAAGATTGAAGACATCATTTGGCAGGACGAAAAAAGTATTTCTTTATATTAATCTCACAAAGTCACTTAAAATATGAGACGAACAATTGCTCCTCGAACTTGGTCCTGGCCTCCTCTTCTCAATGCACCAACTTCTTCCAGGTATTCATCTCCTCTTCAATTCTCTCTAGGGAAATAGAAATGGTTTGCGATGGAGGAAAAAGAATTCTGGCTCAAACTCACAATGTGGTTGAAAAATATTGGGGCAAAGGGGGGATACTGAAATGGGCAGAGTTTCTATGCTTTCATGATTCATTTTGGAATGGGACCCCAACACCTTCTTTTATAATCCAAAATATAGTTATTCAGTTGGGTGACTGACTATGGGCAGTCAAATGGTTAGGTAACGGCCTGAAAACCTGTACCCCCTTGCAATTTTATATTTTTCACTCTTTTTGTGAGTGTACGCGGGTTGTAGTGGTGAAACAAGTGTGTGTATGTGGGAATTATTGATGCAAGGCATGTACATCTTCAAAAATGTGTCTTTTAGAAGAGCTGTTCAAATGATGGCTTGGCAAAGATATCAAGTAAGATGGCCTGATGTGAAGTATGCATGTCTAGTGAAATTTTAGGGTTATAACAAGGAACTTGACGCAATGGGGACCATTTATTCCTAAAGGGGAAGTAATTATCCAAATGAATATCAGTGGCCACCCACCTACTCCACTAACTCAAAACACAGGTTTCCACCTTCGTAGTTTTTCTACGGGTTTTCGGGTCTTGAACTTCTGGGGTCGATTTGAGGCCCTAAACGTCTCTTTTTTTGTCTCGAAAACACCCTCATGTGGTCATAGGCATATTATAGGTTGAACATAATGCGTTTTCCTCGGTTATACCTTTACTATGAGATATCATGCCCCCCAAACTGAGATCATATGCAAAATTTACATCCTTGGGAAGTTGATGTATCAACTAGCCCCATCGGGGAACAAAACCCTTTTGGTGTTCCTTCTTTCGGGGTTAGGGTTTTGTATTCTAAAAATGCATTTGGAGCCTCATTATGAACATCGTCTTCTTGCGAAAAATATATTTACTTATTATATTTCCACCTTCATTTCATTCTCAAAATAATCTTGATAAAGAATTCAAAGAATGCTAGGTTGTACAAAAAGTGTTGAGATCACTTCCTTTGAGATATGATGCCAAGGTCTCGTCCATTGAAGAAACAAGGGATTTGAGAAAAATGACAATGGATGAACTACATGGGATCCTCGCAACATATGAAATGATAACATATACATAAAATGAACAACCAAGCATGGAAGCATGTTTTAAAGTCACGAAGAAAAAGAGGAGATATGATGCCAAGGTCTCATCCATTGAAGAAACAAGGGATTGACCATAATGATAATGGATGAACTACATGGGACCCTTGCAACATATGAAATGAGAACAGATACATAAATTGAAGAACCAAACATGGAATCATCTTTTAAATTCATGAAGAAAAAATGGAACAAAGAACACAAGGTAGAAGAAAACTAGGTAATGAATCAGATGAAAATGAACCACATTTGATAAGGAGGCACAAGAGGGGAACTGAAAAATACAAAGGTAATTTACTTTTTAAACACTTCAATTGTGGGAGAGTAGGACATTATGCTAAGAAATTTCCTTTAAAAGAAAAGAAAATTTTCCACAAGAAAAAGAGTCTTTACTCCAAGGAGGACTCCATTTCTTCAGATGAAAATAATGGAGAATAATTAGGGAAATAGAATAAGAGAGTTCTCTTCATAACTCAAGAAACTCAGAACGATGACCACGGAAATTTTGAAACAAATGAAATCAATTCTGAAGAATATTCTAATGCAGAGACTGAAGAAACAAACATAGAAACTTTCTAGGGAAGCAAAGACATCACAAAAAGTGAACAAGAACATGGAGAAAATCTTGAAAAATTGAAGCATGCTGGAGAAGAAAATAGCAAGCTCGGAAACAAAAATAGTGAGTTAAAAAACTAATTGAAAAATTGTGAAGAAGAGAATCACGAGCTTGAAAATACATTTGACAACTTAAATGAGAAGTTAGATAAAAAAATACTATATAATATAACAAATTAAAAGCACAAATGGATCACACAAGAAAATAACTGATATTGAAAACGAAAAAGTTGAATTACTACAAGAAATTTGAAAAGTATTGAAAAGTAAGATGAAATGCTTAGAAACCAGAGATCACCTACCGATAAGACAAGAATTGGATATGACAATAGTTTGAATAGAACAAACATAGATAAAATAGACATGGAATATGAAGAAATTTCTAGAAACTATGCAAATGCCTTAAGAAATGGAATCAACAAACAAAAGGGAGTTTAAGAACATCAGGAACATGACACCTCCAACCATAATAGAAAAATTAGAATTTTGAACGGGTGAGATACCAAGAAGGTCATTTTCTACAAGGTATGAGAATATTTTTCTTGGTATTTGTACTTTAGCTAACTTTGTAGTTTGTACTTTACCTAAGGCTTGGGTTCCCCCCCCC
>JASDQU010334136.1:1154-12721 GCA_032191745.1 Picea mariana
AACATCTTAATTTTTTTTAGGTGCTGATTTTAAGGTTTTTCTCAGCTACTGTCTAAGTTTTGAAGGCCATGTTTGAAAAATGTTGTAATTTTGACCTCATTTTAAAAAATGGTGCTACCGGTACCACCACTTTTTGATTTGGGGGTTGATTTTGATGTTTTTTGTGCAAAAATATGGGTCTTTTGGGCCAGAGTTCTCGTTTTGAGGTCACAATTCTCATTAAGTTGGTAACTATGTTATAAATGATTTGTTAAAACAAGAAGAGGTGAGAACACAAGCTAAACAGAAACTGGATCAACACCAACAAATTGTGAAGAGTTGGTTCAATGCAAATTCTTCTTTTGATAGGAATTTTGATGTTGGATATTTGGTTCTTAAGTGGGACAAATCCCACGAGGGTAAGGGGGAACACACCAAGTTCCAAAACCTATGACTGGGACCATTTGTAATTTCTAAAAAATTGGGTCCCATCTCTTTCTGTCTGCATAATTTGGAGGGCCATCCAGACACTTTCCCAGTGAATGACCAGGCTCTCAAGAGGAATTTCACCTGATGATTTCTATTCCACCCTTTTGTAAATATTTTTTATTTTTTCTTTTCTGTTTTTATTTTGGTTCTTTTCATTTTCCTTGATTTTGATTTGTTTTCTAAATAATCATATCTAAGTCACCATTTCATTTTTGGAAGGGAATCAAAATTCTCATTCATTAGAAGCATTTGATAAATTCCCAAGCACCTGAGCAGTAAGTGCTAAAACTTAGATCATCAGAAGTAAGTTTTTGCTCAAATCAATGTTTCTGGTTTCTCATTGAAATTACAAGAAGACACAATTATCATTAAGAAACTTCTAAGGTTGTTCCTATTTTAAGGAAAAAAACTCAACTATACCTTCCCATCCTCAATATGGTTTCTTAACAGAAATCTAAGTGTCCAAATCATGATGAAGGTCATCAAAACAAAAGAATAATTTGTAAATGATCGAAATTTTCATTCTGAACTATTGAGATTTTCAGTATCACCCCGCCCTCTTGAATATCATGAAGTTCTAGAAATTATACACAAATTCTAGAGGGTTGAAAGAACTATAATGTGTGGGAAGTGTTTGTAAACCCATTGAGACACTGAACAGGTCTTATGGCAGTGGGTAAATGCATGCATGATACCAAGGCAACTTCGCTAGGGTACTGAATAGGCCTGCTGATAGCAAAGCAATGTCGGGTTTAAGAAGATCCTCAGGTATTTCTTTTAATTTGATCAAGTGCGAATATGTGTTTTTCATGAATGGATGACTCTTGGATAGCATAGAGGTACTAGAGTGGGTTAAATGGCATCCCTGTCGAGGCTATGGACACCTGCTAGAAGTAGTGGCCCTGTCAATAGTATCGAAGTCAACTACTTAAACATTTCTACGCTCGTAATCTAAATTAGATGATAGATTACACTTTTTAGACAAAAATACATCTGATGCTAAAATGCGTTATTTCTGAGTTATGATCGGAATGCTTCATTGTTACACCTCAAAATTCTTCACTTCAATAGTGTCGCAAGTGTCATCATTATGAGTGTTGTAAGTGTCGCATCTTGTCTGCAAGTGTCACATCTTGACTATAAGTGTTTCAAGTGTCAAAAAACATCATACTTCCATCTTGCATATGTCTTTCCTCTAACTACACCATGAAGACACTTAAGACACCTCAAAGGATGGTTTGGAAGAAGAGAAATCACTTGAAAGGAAGTACAATCCCTTTGCCATGGAAAATAGGATCAAAAATGGAATTGTGGAGAGGAGCTCTCCCCTACCCACTGTCAGGGAGTGCTGGCATTCCCTGAGCCTCTTTGGGGGAGTGCTTGAGAATCCTGTGCACCCTTTTGGGGGAGCACTACCATTTTTTTGGCAAATTATGGGTTTGTTGAGGAAAATAAGGGAAGAATCCCTCAATTCATTAAGGTAGTTGGATTTGAATAGATGGTCAAGGCATGATATTAGGGAAGATCCTCAACTGAAGGAGAGGAATCCTCAACTTATCCCAATGATCTCTCAAGTGGTTGGACCTCTCCAAAGTTATATAAGGAGGCCTTCTCATGGTGAAAGGTACAATGGAGATTGGGAATTACATCAAACTTATGATCTCATGAGTGAGATGCCATCAAATAAATCAGTGGAGATTACTTGAGCAAAGGGGTTGGACAAGGAGAACTGGAAGAAGCTGTTGCACCTTCATTCAAAGGATTGTAAGTACTTTTACTTGTTCTCATTAATATAATCAATGCTTGGCCTGTTTCTTTAAAACTTGTGCTTGTTTCATATGAGTTTGTCTACAGTAGATGGATCTATGATTGAGTTAATCTCAGTAGAGTAGGAAGTCCATTGTGTCTTTGTTTGTCCTACGGGATCTATCAGGGAGCTCAGGATCGAAGCTCAGCCAGGACTTTGCAAGGAAAAACATCGCTAATAAGGTACATATCTTTCTCCTTCTCTTTCATTCATTAGCTTGATTAGATCTAAAAGGAAGTCAGTTTCCATGTTAAGCACTTATTTGTCTTGGCCTTAGGAGTCTAGAGGCCAAGAGGGAATACACTTGTCCATAAGGGGATTCACCTTCAACATTGACATGTTGTTAACTATTTCTAAAAATTTATTTCATCTCTGTTTCTAACATAAATTTTCAAGTGATGCAGAGATAACTACTTCACCTAGTATGTCGCCATTGTTGGAAACCACCAATTTTTTCAATTTTGTATCATAATCGAAGTCACCACAAAAAATTATATATTTATGTAGCTGCCACCACCTTTCATTTATAAACACTTAAGATTCTGAACTTCGAGACGATGATTGGGATTAACTTATCTTATTGAGTTTTTCGTTTGAATTTTCATTTGTTTTTGTTTTTAAATTCATGACTGTAAGCATGAATTTAATTAAAAACTTGGTTTGGGTTTTATATCTTCTACGTAAGAAATGTTACTTTGAAGATACCCATATATTGTTAAATTTCAATTTTTATGAACTTATTGATCGATTCACTATCATGATTTTTATGTATTATGGGTATCGTGACTTAATTGGCTCTATGGTTAATCGTTGGTTTTAATTTGTGAAATGTTTTAATGCACAAAACAATGGTTTAACATTTGATATGGGTCTCATGATATCAACATTCATATCAGCACTCATGTCTCTTGGTACAAGAATGTTGTACCCGTGATTTCAATTCACCTTGTTGTCCTTAGCATTAATGAGATCATTCATTATGCAATTTGGGGTTTGGTACTGTTGAATGGTTTGGTATTCATCGTGGGTAATGTATCATAGCTATATAATCCCTCTAGTTTTTCTTTTTCACCAACTCATTTTTTGAAGTTATGACAGTCCCCAAACTTTGTAGTTTTCGTACCATTACATTCCGCACAGACCGCTCTTTGTTGCTCGCCTTTTCGAAGCCGAAACCTACCTCCTATGATATCCATTGTATATATTTTGGGGTGGCAATGGAACATTGAGGATGTTCCATGGAGGTTTTTCATGGTTTCCCACAAATCCACTTGCTATGCAAAAGGTATTCCCATTGCTTTTCTGAAACCTAGATTGCACAACCTCATTTTAATTTTGAAACAATTTATCACATGTGAAGGCCAGTATGGTTTGTTTTTTCTATACCACATTTGGTTTCTTATGTTATTCATAGGGCTTGAATTGAACATGTCGTTCTACCTATTAATGAGCCTTTACAAAATGTCTAAACTCTATAAGCGACATAGCATGAACTCTTTGTCGAGAGTTTTTCATCACAGATTGATTAAAATCCTGTTAATTTCTCACCTGTCAAAAATCGGTGACAATTGGGAGAGTTTCCTGAGTCGAAATGGCTTTACCCAGGTCAACAATACAATCAACCCGCCTTTAATTGTAATCCCCATTTTGGACAGACCAGTGACCGAAAGCCAGGTTTTCAATTCACTTGATGGATCTGAATTTAATGAACCGACATCTATTGTTGTGGAAACTCCTATGGTTAAGAAATTACCATGTAATTTTTCGCCCAGGAAATATTTGGAACAATTTGTTGGAGAATTAAAAGGAAAATTTTCCCCTGTGCCTATGAACGAACCTAATCTGAACAGTAACGATAAGCCTGTTGCAAAGAAAATTCGCAAGGGTAAGAAACAACACAGCTCTGATTTGAATTTTAGGAATAAGAGGCCTGGTCAATTGATTTCTATGAGTTTAAGGAATAGAAAAAGAGATAATTTGAGCTCTATATCTACGATTGAGGTCAATGATCAATGTTCATATCAAGAGATAAATGATTCCTTGGCTCAGAAAGATCCAGACAACCAATGTCCTAGGAATAAGGCTATTACCTATTTTGAATAGTATGACTTCATGTCTAAATTAACCCCATGTCTCAAAGTCAAGGAGGGTTTTGCAGGCATTGGTCATGACCTAGAACAAGCCACAAGGAAACATGAGATACTCGTTGCCGACAGTATTCCACATCAGTCTACCATTGCACCAGTGCATTGTGACAGTTTCTTAGATTGGATAGAGCATTATTATAGAGATATTTGGCTCTTACAAGCACAAGTAAAACATCTATATTCTCAGAATTCTCTATTGGAACGAGAGAACCAAGACTTGAAAGCATACACAAAAACGGAAAATAAAAGATTCAAGAGATCTGGTAATATAATCATCAAATATACAACCAGTTTCAAATCCATCATAAATTTGGAACTGTCTGATCCTTCATTTGCTAATTTTTAATGGTAAAAATTATTTTGTTTGATTTTATTCCATTATGTTATGAAAAATGAAAATAGGGAGATTCAATTTTGATTTCTTTTGCTAATAATAAGACTAGCTACAGAATCTATGATTCTGTAGCGAGTCGGTTTTTGAATAATAGTTAGCATTGCTTTCTGAATATCAAATATGTTTTTCTATCCACAAAAAATTGATGATTATGATGTTGATTGCATGGACAAAACACCTTGGATCATATGCTCTATTATTCAGTATTTTCTATCTTTTATGTTCATAAAACTTTGGTTTATTTTTGACAAACCAAATCGTACATCAGTGGTTTCTAGTTTCAATATTTTTGTAATACTATCTATTTTTGTGGATTCAACTCTATCTTGTATGATAAGAATATATGAATCCTGAACTAGTTTAAATATTGGTCACTCTTAGTATTGAAGGACATATTTGGCTGGGACACATTATGGATATATGATTTTGGTAGACTGATATGGAGAGGTTGTTCACTGCTTGGCTTTAGACCTGTGTGACGCTTACCCTGTTATGTTTTTACTTCTATCTTATGAAATATTATTACATTTGATGCAACTTTAGTCTGGTTTTCGTATGGTATTTCATATTATTAATTATTTGGATGATGTCTATAATCTGTTGTTCCATATTACTTCTGTGATCAAATATTTCATTTAAATATTGTTGATTTATGTTGGATATTGGATGATGGATTATATGAATGCTTTGTATTAAGTTTCCTTTATTAAAAGTGTTCATTATCATAAGATCACCATATATGTATATTTTATCAGTCTGCTATTATATTCTTGTTGCAAAGCACCTTTGAGTTTGTTCTGGGAGTATTAGTTATGTTCTGTTACAGGTTTCCCTAATAAGCGGGACAGCTAGGAGCTTGAATTGCACAGGAGAATAAATTCATTTTAATTGATTAATCACAGGTTAGTTTACTAGTTCTTTAGTTAGATTATTTATCAATGAAATAGGAACAGCTTGAATTAGCTTTGACTGTTCATCTATTCTTGTTTCAATAATATTCACTTAGTATTCCTTAGTTTTTTTTTTAGATTTTAAATATTAGACAGAAAACATAAAAATGTATGTGCTTTCTTTATCTCTTTTACAAACACTTTCAAAAACATTTATTTCGCAAGATATCCAATAAATATTGTAAATTGTATATGCACTATTTATAATCATATGCACATATTCCATCTTTCTATTTTGACATTTGTAAATATTAGACTTATATTCTCAGTATTATAGATTTATAGATTAGTTTTGTTTCTTTTATTATTTTTAGGACTTTAGTTGGCCAACGGAGCCATTAAAACCGTCAGGTCATTTCATTCCAAACATCTTGGGTTATTTAGACAACCCCTGTCCGGATTTGACCTTCCAGTTGATGGTGTATCACTTACACCCATCAACAGGTTGATAACTAAGAAATCAGCTGGATATTCCCAAGAGTCGACCGAAATTACTATATCTTGTAATGTGTCGACTGGTTTAACCACCAATCTATCAACCAATTCTAACATAATTGAAGTAGGTTTAAAGGAGGTGATACCCAGGAAATTACAGGTCTCGATGGTCAAAATATTGATGGCTGCCCCCAAATACACTAGTGTATTTGGAAAAAAACATCCCTGTATATGAACTGTTACCATGGGATTGCCTCGGTCTGTATACTTGACCGACTCCTTCTTGCCTAAAATAAGATCGAACAAATTTCCTACCACATGAATAGTTGATGGGTCCTTAGCTTCCCTTCCAAGCTTCTTTCCACATAATTCCTTAATTATTTTTGCATAAAGTGGGATATCTTGTAAATCCTGGAGGAATGGAATTTTAACATACAGATTCTTTAGTTCCCCAACGATATCAAAGTTAGGATATATAGTTATTTTTCCTATCATTATCCTCTCGGGAAACAAGGGAAGAGGAATTATATCAGGATTTTTTTGCTCGACTGTGTTTTCCCCCTATTATGTCTCTTCTATTAGGACCACAGTCGATGGTTTTATTGATGGTTGTATATTATTCTCATTCTCCTATTTTTTATGAATGTTACTTTCCTCAGGAGAAATTATATGCTCTGATCTCAACTGGAGTTTGTTGCACCCCACAGATTTGGTCTCACCCTCCAAATTTTCAATAATTTGCACGAGTTGGGATGGTTTGTTATTAGGATTTGTGTTGGGTTGAGATGGTAATTGAGGGTGTTTTTGAAGTTGAGGATTCTGGGGTAATTTAAGTTGATCTTGTAAAGTGGGTTGAACTTGGGAAGCCATTCCCATGGGTTGATTGGTCACTCCCATGGGGCCCTGCCAGTTTTTATTACAATTTGGGGCTTGAGAAGCTATGTTAGTCCACTGTGAAGAATAGGGGTTATTATTTGAATTCTTCCAAAATGGGGTAGGGTATTGCAGGTTAGACCAAGCAAGATTAGAAACTGGTTGATTTGGCCAGGGTGCAATAGGATATTATTGGGACTTCCAAGTGGGGTTAGCAAATGGTTGGCCATGCCATGTGTTTCCAGAATTATATTTTTGATTATACTGCCCAAAAAATAAAGAAGAAGGATCTTGTAGCGTACTTGCGGGTCGAGACTTCCATTGGTGGCGTTGAGCCATCAGATGTACTAGTTTTGTTTCCTCTTATGTTTCTTTAAATACAAATTTTAGTCCTAGAAGTGATGGACATTGTTATTTTGCATGGTCTTTGGCACAGATAGTGCAAATCTGAACCACATCCAAGGGACACTCCCTTGAACTATGTTTCCTTCTACATCATGGACAAAATATGGCCAACAACTTCTCTTCTTCTACTTGTTTTTGTTTAACCTATAGAACATCCAATTGTGTAGTCAGAGTACTCAAAATATCTATTTTAAAATTTTCTAGAAGATTACCCACTTCTTCTCGGGTGACACCCCCGCTAGCAATGTTGTTATTTCTGGTGAGGGGAGCCCGTATTACCGATCTAGTTTGTGTACTTCCACGTGAGCACCTGATGCACAATTGGATAATGTTATCATAAGTTTCTTGATAAATATCATCGTTTCCCATTAAATTCAATGTTTCCACCCATTCATCCTTCATACCTTTTATTAGAGTGGCTATAAGTACCTCACCTGGTAGTGTATCATAAGGTGACCTATGCAAGTTATATTGGAACCTTTCAATGTACTCTTCTAGTGTTTCATTTTCTTTTGCAGTCATTTGAAAGATTTCATCTTTTAAATCCATGGTTCTACACTAGTCTTGATATTTCGTAAGGAAGGCTTGTTTCATTTCATCCCAAGAATTTATATTTCCTCCTCCTAATCCCATAAACCATCGTAAATCTTCTCCTTTCAAAGTAGAAGGAAATAGCTTCATTTTCTTGGGTTCAGAGGTGTAGTCATAACCTCTACATAAAACATCAAACTCAAATAAGAACGTGTCAGGGTCCTTTGAGATCAATCTATTGAAGCTTGGAAGATTCTTTAGTGGAATGGATTTCATTGAGGCATTAGCAACCAAATCAAATAAAAGTGGAATTCTGGGGTTGCGATGGATTTTGTTGTGCCATTTGGTCGAAGATATGCCAATAGTATTCAGGTATTTTTTGGTATGGGTGTTCTATTAGGTGTGGTTGATTACTCCATCCTCTGGGAGATTTAATCGCACTTCCTCTATCTGGGATTTCAGGTGTACCTTCTCCTATTAGAATCACAGAAGATCCAGGTTCAGGGGGTGGTGGGTTTGCCTCAACAATTCCATTGGTTTCCCCTTCTCCTTCTTTCAAATTACAACAATATCCCTCATCTAAAGGAATGAGAGGAGGAGTATGTGTATTTTGGAAACTTTGTTCAGTCCCTTGAGTTCTGCTATGAACCTTAGCATGAGCTGGAGTTGGTAAATTTGCTTCTTGAGGGATTCAGGTGGATCCTTTTCGAGGTCCAACCGAGGCTTGAGATTCAAATTTTTGGATAATTTTGTCTATCAAAGTGCTCCTTCCAGGGGGCACCTGGCCCTCAGATTTTGTAGTTTTTGGTGGGGGTTTTAATTTTTTAGGTTCTTTCTTCTTAGTCATACACACTCACACAAAATTTTATGCACCTATATAACCTCTATGCATCAGCCGAAGGTAGGTGTTGGCACAAGAGTTTTACTTGTTGCCTACGTAGGTTCTTACCTTTTGTTTTCAATACCTCATCCTCCAGAGACACAACCTATTCTATCTTTGACATTTCCCCGGCAGTGACACCAAAATGTTGGGCTCTAAAGATGTCCTAAAAACAACCTTAGTCTGACATTAATTTATCAACCGAGGATTCATATTCTCTTTCAAGAATGCCCGCAAAGTATATGCATATAGTTGTAGAGCTTTCAAATCATGTAGATAATTCAATTAAAGAAAATTTGAGTCTATCTAAATTACTGTAATAATCAATTTCTTCACTCATTCATTAAAAAATATGAAACTGATAACTCACTCAATAGAATTGTAATCTGATCAATAACACACTGTGAATCAAAGACACTAATTAATTTGTTGAATTCATCTAGCTAAGAAACAATATTTTAATCTATGAGAACACTTAATGAATCAATCTATAAATGATCATTTAACCTGCTGGAAAAGAACAACGAACTACTGTAAAATCAAGAAGGAACAACAAATGTGAATTTAAGCAAAAGGAACAACAAATGCAAATTTGATGAAAAGGAATAGTAAATGCAAAAATGAAAGGAATTCTTAAACTAATAGTAATTGAANTAACCATCTCATAAAAGAATAAACACACTCATGGATTTAACTTAACTGTTGCAAAGAGATTTAAATCCCGAAACTGAAATAGAATTGATATGATTACAAATGAGACTGTAACTCCTTTCGACTAGGCCCACGATCTTCAGAAGATATTGCTGCTAAAAACTCAGTACGAAAGATGATCAAAATGCTCAAGGCTTTCATTAATTCCATAATTGGTAAATCATTTACAATGGATTGTTGTACAGAATGTCAACAATTCAGAGATCTGAATGCTTGGATAAATTTCTTGGAATCTCCCTCTATTTTTCATCATTCTCTATATATTACAATGACATGAGTAAATTAAGTTATCCTAAGGCTCGAGAGATCCTCGAGATTTCTTTTACTATTTATAAATATTACAAAATAAAGAGTCAATCTCCTTCTAAACCGCTTTATGCATGATTCCTTCAATTTTCAATAGCTTATGTGTCTTTAGTATTTCTATAATTACCTCGAGGTAACAACAATTGTCCATTTCCTACAATAAAATCAAACAATTCAAACTGAAATTTAGAAATTATCTAATATCACTCAATAACAGTTTTATAAGACTTTTTAATCATTTTGTTTCCTAATTACTCCTAATTAATAGAAAATTCAATCAATAATGTATCATAGACCATGGTAATAAGGAGGATATTTGTACCTTTTCTCAACTCAAAAAACTTCTTGTCCCATGTTAGATAGAGGCCATCCACATATAACAGTAATATCACTAGACCACTGTCCACAACCTTTTAGTAAAGGTTGGAATGTGATTTACTCTTGGTAAATCCCAAGCTCATCAGGAAACTATCAATTATGTCATACCATAACCTGGGTGCCTACTTCGGCCTGTATAAATTCTTCTTGAATCAACAGACATGAGACTCCTTCTCATGTAACTTGTGGTAGGTCTATGTACACTTCTTATGGATACCAGATCAAGTGTCTCGTCATAATATTCTCCCTTTTTCTGGGAGAATATTCTAGCCAAAAATCAATATTTGTACATCTCTATATTGTTATCTGCAACATGCTTGATCTTGTAGATCAAGTCGGAAGTCACCTATGACTTCCCTTATGGTCTTAGAACCAAGGAGAAGATCCATATACCATTCCTCCTGGCTGGCTTCCTCCTCTGTTGTTGTAGCAAAGTCTACTGAAACAAGGGAATCCTACTAGGAGATCTCACATCTCCTAGAAGTCTCTGAATCTATGATCTAGCTTCCTCAACCCATGGAATTTGTTTGTTAGTCCTAGAAGTCATATCTCTATTCCATCTGAATATTTGGAGAAATGTTTTCTGAATGAAAGTCTCTAATTCATTGACTCTCTCTGAGATCAGGCTCACTTTGAGTCTCCATGGTCCCTTTGAATATTGACTCTATAACATCCCTCTCTGGCGCACTAAGAATACTTATTATTTGAGGACACTTGCTCGCAAGTGATCTAGACTTTTCAGATGTTAATACATTTATACTTGATTATGATGCATTATGATAGACGACATGATGTTTTACTGCTTGATTTAGACAGGTGCTATTGACTCAGTTTTATTGAGTGTGCAGGGTTTTGGACCTTGAGGATGCAGAGGCATCGGTGTAACCCCTTGGACTCCGGATTGAGTCAGGGAGTGTGCTATCTGGGTTGATTTATTTACCATGATATTTTATTTAATTGATGATACATTGTTGACATGTTCTGACATGATGGTTGATGATGCAGGTTGATGAAAGCTTGCCGACCAGACTCACATATGGAGCAAGGGGGCCACACACAATTTTCAAAGAGGTTGAGGGAGAGGTGTGGACAGCAGCCCTGCCACAACCTACTAGCACTCCAGCCATGGCTCGAACTGTAGGCTAACGATTACCTAGTTCGAGAGGATCCACGATGCCGTGAGGGCAGACTGCGACAGTCACTCACGATGATTCTAAGGGGCGCGCAATAAGGCGGGGGCCTTATTCCTTACAGCATTTAGTCTCCCACAAGTTCACCTTAC
>JASDQU010334138.1:0-12646 GCA_032191745.1 Picea mariana
GAAAGTTAAATATTTTATGTTTTTTATATCTTTTTGGAGATTATTTTTGTTGAAATTATAATTTTGAATTGATGAAATTGTTGTTTTTAATGTAAAAATAGTTTAAATGTCTTGAAATACATCTTTTTTCACTGGATTGTGTACAATTAACATATAATATCTGCAATTGAATCATTCTAAAATTATTAGTCCATCCATAACAAGTTTAGAATACTAGATTAGTTTAAAATTTTACCTCATGTGGCGTCTTTATTGCACCTCATAAATTTATTTATCGCACTAGATAACTTTTCACCACACAATGACATGCTTCCTAGATTTCTTAGATGAGAAATCTCAGATGTAATGCTCCAACTTATTGTTCCGCAAGCACAATCTTTCCAACCTATGGAGCATGCTCAATTCTGATGGAATATTGCGACTTAGGATATTGTCATCCAGTTTGAGATATATCAAGCTTGTCAGGTTGCCAATTTCGTGAGGTATCATTCCATGTATATTGTTGTTTGATAAATATAGTAAAGTGAGGTTGCCCTAAAATTGAGGGTACAGTTCCTGTGAGATTGTTTACTCCTAGGTCAAGCATTTTCAATTTTGTGAGCATACCCAAATCTCTAGGAATGCTTCCACCCAAATGGTTCTAAGTCAAAGACAGGACTGTTAGATTGGAGCACCCACCTATAGTAGCTGGAATGGGACCTTAAAATTCATTGTTATAGTAGTTGGAGGTTGGAGCAATTGGTTAATGCAGTTAGAAAAGGCAAAGTGGGAGTGCTAACAAGTTGGTTTCCAAGTAAATAAAGGTTTTCAAGATGGGCCAATTTTCCAAGATCTTTCAGCACTATTCTGATTAACCAATTTTCATTGAGAAAGAGTAGCTTGAGTTGGGAACAGTTGGTAAAACAATTTGGTATGTTTCCTATAGTTTATTACCCCATATATGTAATTCCTCGAGATGGGAAAGTTTGGCACCGAACTCTGATGGAATTGGTCCACTTGGTTTGTTCTTGTTCAAGACCATCCATTTGAGTAAAGTGCAATTGGAGAGTGAATGAGGAATGGTTCCATGCAGATTGTTCTCACCTAAAACAATCTCAACCAAAGAAGAGAGTTTCCCTAAAATTGAGGGTACGGTACCTGTGAGATTGTTTAATCCTAGATCAAGCATTTTCAATTTTGTGAGCATTCCCAATTCTCTAAGAATTATTCCACCCAAATGGTTCTGAGATAAAGACAGGACTGTTAGATTGGAGCACCCACCTATAGTAGCTGGAATAGGACCTTGCAATTCATTTCTATCAGGCCAGAGCTCTCTTAGGCCAACAAGGCCTCCCAACTCTGGTGGAATATGACCATGAAAATGATTGTTTGAAATATCAAGTACCTCAAGGAAAGAAACATTGGCACGAAAAGGAGAGAAAGGAGCTTGTATATTCATACCTGAAATATTGACACCAACCACTCTCTGGTTCCATGAACTACACTCAACTCCTGTCCACTTACATAAGCTGATATGGGTATTCCAATTCTGTAATTTATTGTACGGATCATATATGAATGCTTTCTTGAAAGAAAACAGATCATGTTGATCGGTATCATTGTTGGTCAATGAATGATTAACTGAATATGACAATAAGAATTCCATGAGTATTAGTTGTATCATTAGTGTATGCATTTTGCTAGTGACGAATGTTTCCCTTGAAAATGGTGTTGTCGTTTTCATGAAGGCCATTTTAGAAGATAGAATCATGGGCAGGAATGAGAGGATGAACATGAACATAATGTTGGGATGTGTTTCAAAGCCATGAAAGTGTATGGTGACGTACACATGAGGGAACAAACGAACAAACTATAAATCTAAAGTCAAATATGTGGCCCGAGGTAAAATAAATATGCCTTTCTTTCAGCAGTAAAGGTTTGAGGCTCACCAACAACTGTTTGAAGATAAATATGCCTTTTTTTTTTAGTTTATTCTAGTGCCTTCCATTTATGATCTTGTTAGTTGCATTCGTCTTCAAATTTTATTCGAGACACTTAAACAAGCAGCATATATTTATTTCACATAATTGAAGGATCATGCATATGTCACAAATCTGATATAAGGGCTTCAAAATCATCCTCACCAAATTTGGATGTGTTGAAGACAACATCATTCCTTTAGCCACTAACATTATATAATTGTCTACATACAAGAAGCACACACAACATCCTTGGGCAACATAAGCTTCCAAACAAAAACTCCATTTGCATTATGAAACATATAGATGAAACACAATTCATTACCCAATTTACAAAGTGAAAACAGAAACCCAAATGAATCATCGTCCTTCTCAAATACATCCAGTTGGCCTTCTCATTGGATTTAAGAAGATCCATCTTGATAACCATTGAATAAATATTCTTGGATTTGATGAAATGTAGACCTTCCAGAGCCCATAATGGTGACATCTTACATTTGATGGAATGTAGACTTATAATTGACTGCTTAGAAACAAAAATTGGCATTTCTCTTTTCTAATGGGATGATATACCTTTTATTCTCTAGAGTTTTGTGCAACTGTACACTGAATAACCTTCTACCCAAACCAAAACAACAACTTTCTTCCATTTTTTATGAAATATCACCTTCACCACATGAAGAAAATTCCTCTCTGTCTTTTGGAAAATATTCCAACATTGGTTGATGAGATTTCAATAAACCACCTCTTTTTACCATTGTAATCTCGACTTGATGTAATAGCAGATACATCCATATAATTTGAAAATAAATGGCATAGGATCCAAAAATATGCAATAAAAATCCATCAAGATCATCTTAGAATACCAATTTAAGGCCTCTGTCTATGATTTGAATCTTATAGAACACGTGGTATATGCAACTATATAAAATTGTTCAGTATTGGCAATTTGTTTGATTTCCCAACCTGGCAAAGTTAACAACCATAGAAGCATCAATGGTAATTTTAGTTCAACACTACCATAAAAACTTTGACCATGCTATCTGATGGGTTTTTTGCAAGCCTCTTTGTCACAACTCCAAAAATAAACACTTTATTTAACATACACACAAAATATCCATCCAATTCATCATAGACAAAGATAAAATAATAGAGTGCATTTCAGAGATTCTTGTTGGCCAAGAACTCTCCAAATGCAACAATATTTGTCAATATTCTAACATATCTAGTAAGATTTGAAATGTACAGATAAATGGGCCATGATTTGAATCTCATATCTCTTTCCTGAGATCAAACAAATAGACCAATATAGACCTGTTTATAATTCATGAACAAACCTGTCTAGAGCGACCAACGTGTTCGTCGCTAGTCAGTTAGTCGCTAGTGCGACTAACTGATCCTTCTTCTTTTGACCTTTTTAACTGATGGTTTGGTCGCTCTAGTGACTAATATTCGTCTTTCTAGCGACTCATAGTGGTTTATTGACTAAGTTTGCCAGGGTTGTTTTGGTCACTCTTGTGACTAATATTAGTCGTTTGACTGACTAATATTCCTCGTTCTAGCGACTCATAGTGGTTTATTGACTAAGTTTGTCAGGGTTGTTTTGGTCACTCTTGCGACTAATATTAGTCGTTTGACCAACTAACATTCGTCGCTAGCTGAAATTTTCCCTATTATGAATAGACTTCTTTTTTCGGTCGCTAGACCGGTGAAGATCCATGTGTGGTCACTAGACCGATGAATTAATTCCGACGAAAAAAAAAATTATCTGGGTCGCAAAAACAACTCTATGCCAACAAAAATTCGTCTCTACTTCGTTGCAAAAACGTTCAAATTTAATAGTGCGCCATGCACGGAGAACACTTTTGCTAACTGAGAATTTGAAGCCCGCAGACTAAGCGAATTGTATACAGTGATCATTGTGCTATTGTTGTTTATTCTACTACTGTATCTAAGATCATCGTGACCCCAATAATTTTAATCCCGAGCACGGATGTCCAACGAGCTCACCGCAGTTGAAGAATCAGTAACGAAAGTTATCCTTGACTTGATGATTGAAAGAGTCATGTCAGAGAGAGAAGTGTCTACAGATGTACAAGCATCTTCGACGAGAGGACTGTAGGCCTCTGCGTCCACTGCTCGAGTTGGACCATCCCGGCCATCTGATGAGAAGAGAACTAAACATAGGGATGATCTCACGAATGCTAAGCTGATTCCAAGTATTCTACCCGCCTACCTACCCCCTCTGAGTGGCGCGATAAATCGTGATAGTGTGCCCAGAGAATTTGAGTACGCTTTGGTCACTACGTACCTCCCGAACGGGATATGCACAGTTCACGCATATCAAGAAAAGATTGCAGCGTTGAAGTTTAGTGACTTCAACCTTAGTGACAGGAAGGCCTACAGCATGCTTGCCCCACATAAGTATCTGACCAGAACCAAAGGCAAGAATTCAAAGATAATTCCTCAATCATGGACCATGAACCTCACGCAGTCCACACTACTCAATGTCATGAAGATCCCGCACTTTGCAAGGCACCAAGAAGTGAACGCATGCATCAAGTTGTTGTTGTCTTGCTACCATGGCGAATATTTGTGGTTGAATGATGACATCACAGTGGATCTGACATTAATAAACTGGATCATAGGGTTGAGCATGCAAGGCCCTGACCTATGAGATTTTTACCTGGGAAAACCCATGGATCGCGCTCTTGCGCAGAAGATTAAAGATACCTACAGTGACATTGAGAAGGGAACACAAGGCTACAAGGTAGCCTCTATATAGAGAGGCGTAGTATGCCTAGCCTGTCAATTGATCGTAGGAAATTTATTTCGCAAGAACCAACCCACCCAAGTGACTGGATTTGTAGTCGACCTTGCAGGAAAGTGCGTGAAGGGCCCACAAATGAATTGGGTGAAGTACCTTGTAAACCAGCTGGAACTGGACTGCAAGGAGGTGCAAGACCAAGGATATGAGTTCCACTTTAGCTGGTTTCTGATCTTGATTTCTTTTACCGCATGGGAGATATTGGAAGGTGCGACCTTCCCAGACATCGAGCCCTTTTAACCTCTAGCCGCGAAGTTCAGTACACTGTGGTACTCCAGTGACATGAACAAGCAATGGAAATCAAATGTCGTCTTCCACACTTATTAAAGCTAGCTGAAGACAACCATCCAGTCTGAACCTCATATAACCCCGAACACTCTCCACAGGTTCAGTCCCTTGATGAAATTCATCATGGACCGCCATTTCATCTATATCACAGCGCGCACTGATGAGCATAAACAACAATTGCAGTCATACTACAAGCTGACAGAGGAAGACTTAGAAGAGATTACTAAGGAATGGTCGACAGACCTCCTTGTTCCAGTAGACCCTGCGGAGATGTCCAATGTTGACATCCCATACACTGCGCAGGATACACCTAGACCCAGCAAGACAAAGAAAATTGAGGATGCCCAAGATGTCAAAAGTACCTCAGTGAAGACTGCTTCTATATCACCTGAGCAAGGAGGTGATGGCAGAGAGATAGATGGCACAGAGGTTGAAAAGAAGAAAGGTGAGGTTACACCTCCTAGAGACGAGGAGAACCCCTCGAAGAAAAGGAAAGTTTCCCCTCTAAAACCTTCTTCAAGCAAGAAATCAAAGTCAACCAGGACCAAATTTGAGACCACCCTCACCTAAGACAACTTTGACTTCATCGTCACATCACTGAACGATGCTTCACTGGAGATAGTAGAGAAGTAAGAAGCTAAGTAGGAGGAGGTGTTCAATCGGATCAAGGTTGAACTTCAAGGAGTGCAGCAGGCATTACAGTCCAGCTGTGCAGTTTCCACTGCGCCTCTTCCATCAGAAACACTAGAACTAGGAGAAGATTCAGATCAACTCCACTGGATCGTTGATACAGTCGAATATCGCCTTCGACGAGAATAGGAGGAGACAGCGCAAGAACAGGGAGACCTTATAGAGCAACACAGTACTGCAGAATGAGAGAAGCTTGCTCTACAAGAGAAGTTCGATGAAGAAAAAGCCCAGCTGCATAAAGAAAAGGAACAGTTGCTCGTAGAGAAACTCGAAGTACAGAAAAGGGTAAATAGAGAACTTCACTCTGTGACAGTCATCGAAGTAAAGACTGAAGAGCGAATTCCATAGCAGGTGGCACAACTCGAAGAATTAATCCAGCAGCTCCAACAGCGCATAGCAGACTTGGAGCTCTGCACTATTCCTGAGACTCCTCAAGATGTAAGAGACCTAACGGTAGCAACTGCCCACAGTGCAGTTAACAGATTAAAAGGTCTTGCCTTGGAGTGTAAGAAGTTGAGTAACCGCAATGCCCAGACATATGAAAACCTCATCGAGAACCCATAGTTACAAACACTGGAATCACAGCTCCAGGAAGCGAAGCAACATGCAGATACACTATAGGCGCAGCTGAAGGCCCTGTCGGCTGTAGAAAGAATGAAGTGGTCTCAAGAAAAATGCACAGCTCAGCAGCAGATCCATATGCTTCAAAGAAAAGTGATGGAAGTTACTCAAAGACTTCAACCTGTGCAATATAAGGCATGTCAGTTTTTTACAGAGGTAAAGAGCCGAGGAGAAAAGTTAGAACAGGTTGTCACCACAGCAGAACAGTGCCTAGAAGGGCATGTGAATGATGCAGTGATCCAGGAGTTCACTGAGAGATAAGTCGTAGCCCAATAGTAGGTCGAAGCAGCTCGATCCAAGCTCGAGGAGTTCGAGGAAAAATTGATCAGACCAGAGTGACTCAGGACGAGACACAGGTGAGTGTTGGGGGCATGTTGGCCCTTGACCAAGTTTTGGAATATTCTTGGTCATGTTGACCTATTTTGGGACTTTGACAGCCTGTCGAAGGAGGAGCGCAAGACGAAGCGGATATCATGGGATCTCAGTCCACTTTTGGGTCCTTTTTGGGTTTTTGGGAACATGTAATGGGAATGGGATGTTGGCCCATGGTTTTTACCCATGCTTAGGCCTATTTTGTAATGTATAAATAGATGTATAAGCAATGTAAAGGAAATAAATGAATCTATCAGCATCTGTTTGATGTATGCTAAGTGCAAGTAGGGTTTGCAAGTGCTTTGTGCATGACTGTGAGAGACTTGTAGAGCTAAGTGCAAGTGGTTGTAACAGATAGTGGAAGGCTTTATGTTGTAACACAAGGAACAAGGATCTAGCGAGCTGCGCAGATCTTCTGTCCTATGCAGAGAAAGGGTTTTGAGGCTCTGTGCTTGTAACCGATTGACTGAAGACAATAAATAAGAAGAGTTTGTGGACATAGCCCCAGGGTGGGGGTGAACCACGTAAACACTGTGTTATGTGCTTTGTGCCTTGTCTTGATGTGTTCACATGTTATTTTCTAAGTGCTTTGATATGATTAGATAGATCTACTTTTGCTTTGTGCTTATGATATGTGAGAATAGTAGATCTGATCAAGATAGTCATGCTTAGTGCTTGATATGCTCATTCTAATCCATTTATATGCTAAGTGCTTAAATATTGTAGACTAGTATGAATGTTGTGAAGCTCTGTTTTATAAGTGAAGTGAATAGTGATTTCATATCGAGGGACTGACAGTGCTAAGAGTTGTATTAAGTGTTATAATTACAGATTTGTGTCCCAGCTAGGGTTGTATACACTTGAGTCCTGCAACCACCCCTGCCTCTACCTCGGGTGAGACTTCATATGCTTCGCAGGTGTTTGCAAAAGGGTTGGTAGTTAGGGCTTTGTTGGTGCGTTGTTGTAGTGTTGAACCCTGGGTCTTCCCCTGTGCCAACAGCTCTTAAAACACAGTCTGTAACTTTCTATGAACTTGGCACTACAGAGATTTAGCAAAAATATACTTATCTAGGACCTAGAAAATGTTGCAACAACTGCCAGGGGTGCCCTTTTCCTCCCAATCGTAGGCACAGGAACTCGTGGATGGATTTACCACTAGCCACCACCTAGCCAGGTCATGATGCTTTGAGAGAGACTCTTCCTTTTGTTCAGAAATAACCAAGGATGGAGATTTCTCTCCTCTTTCCACAAGAATTTAGTAGATTGTTTCTCTCTCTACCAAGAAAGGGGGTCTACAACGATTGATTCCTCAATCACTCATCCTCTCTGCAACCTCGTTTATCAACTTGGTTAGAAAATGTTTCCCATCAATTCCCATACCCAAAACAAGTTTGTTTTCCATTTCTCTTCATAACCAAAGAATTACACATGCTCTCCCTCTTCAAAAAAAGGTCACCAGACTCACTCCTCTACCCCTTCGCTCTCTGCCCACGATTTTCCTTTTATTTCCTACCTTCTTTAGCAAGATTTCATGGATCAAATCCCCCAATTCGTGGGTCATCCTAGAATATTGTATATGGGTACACTTATACCCATGCTTCTGAGGCAAGGCAATTATGGTACAAAACCCATTCTTGTTCATAAATGTGGGAAGTTGATATTTCAACTACCAACTTCCTCCATTAATCACAATTCTAGAAAATGGGCAATCTAGATTTTTCATGAATTTTAAAATGGCAAGGGAAATTTCCTCATTGTTTCCCTCTCATGGCATCATGACCCGTGTAGGAAATCCCCCTCAGCAGTTGTCCAACATTTTCCTTTTTACATTAGTAGCATAAATATTTACACTACCCTTTTAGCAAAATATAGTTACATTTACAAGCTAGGGGAAACATGGGTATTACAAAGATATTTATTTATATATTGAAAAGATATAAGAGATAGTCAATGTGTTGTAGAAGGGACTCTTGGCTTGTTAATATCTTGTAAAAAAATATATTTTTTAATGAGAATAAGTCGTTAGGGCCGATTTTGGAGGAGGATCATTGGTGTCTACTACTATGTGTTGATATTTCTTTTGTTGTTTATGTTGTTACTGGTATCAATGTAAGACTATATTTCTTTGTTGTAGACTTTTCTTTTCTGAGATGTGTTTTTGGGGATGGTGAATGGCAGGTTATGAACAATAATGTAATAACAAACTTCTCTTCTTTTCATTCATGTTCATACATATATGTTTCTGATTTTCTTGAGTAGATTTCTATTCTATAAATACTAACAAAAATATATAACTAATCTTATGTTCACTAGTTAAAATATGCTCCTAGCTAGGATATGTTAAATAAGTCTGTGATTTGTATATAAATTAGAAGCACTCTTCATTTTTTATTACATAATCCATTTCACATTCAATAGTAATGATTGTCATGATAAAATATGGATGGGTTCCCTATTCCAAATGGCGTGAAGTCTAATTATGACTCTACATTAGAGAGAACCCCATATTAATGAGTTGGTCACTTTTCTCATGCCAACATAAATTGGTCCTATAAGAAGGTATTGATTTGTATGGATAGTATAAATACTCATTATTTTAGTGATCATCATTATGAACCTTTGAACTACAAATCCTAGCCCAATAATTTTCATACCAGAGGTGATAATATTGACCTAAAAATTGTATTTGAGGACAACTTAACTACTTTTAAAAATATTGAACCATGTCTAGAACACCTTTAAATGATTCCCCACCTAGAGGTAAACATTCTACACTACCTCACTCAGGAATATGCCTGGGATATTAGAAAACTACCTACAGAACCTTAGTTACCCAAGAGACAACTAGCCCACAAAAATCATATTCAAACCAAGAAAGAAATCTTGGTTGATTATGTGAAATATTTAGTGGAGACTTCTCTCCAAGATATTCTTAAACCTTTGGACCAAATATCACTCTTGTCCCCATCTTCACCTCCCACCTCACATTCCCCAACCCCGAATCTTTAGTTCACCATGTGAGCTTATGATATTTTCCTAAAACTGCTAGCCCATCAAATGGCCAGAAACCAACCTCGCGTGTTGAATGGAGGTCTCAAGGTGTCCTCAACCTAGGATGGAAACTTAATGTTTTTCCAAACACCCTAAAATACTTTTTCCTGAATTTGACCCTAACAAATCATGTGCCCTGGAGGACCACATAAAAAACTTTTACTTGGTTATGTGGTTAATGAATATAGAACATGGGGATGTGGTTTTTAGTTTGTTCCCATATACCTTTGAAAAGGAGGCATCCACTTGTTACTATATCCTACCCACGGGTTCTATCACAGTCTAGGAGGACTTTAGAAATGAATTTATTGATAATTTTGGTGAATAAAAGACTCCAACTACCTTATTAAAATAATTAATAGATATTAAATTTGAAAATAAAGAATTAATTAAACATTTCAATGATTTCTTCACCACAATTCTTAATAAATTCCTTTCTAACACCCAACTAGCCAAAGGGGTAGTTGTTAAATATTACACATATACCCTTCATGCATCTATTGCTATGTTTGTCAATAGAAATGGTAAAATAACTTTGGCAAAATTTTTTGAGGAAGCTGAGAAGGTGGAGAAATAAATCCTCACTTTGTTGGGAAATCCAAGAGGGGAAGATAACAAAGCTATGTTGGTAAATATGAAACCTCTTTTATTAACTAAACCTACAGAGAAGGAACCCATTGATTTGGAAACTATACTTAAAATGGGTAAAATATTGTCCAATGAAGTAGTTGATATCAAAAATAATTCTAGTGAAGGGACATCTAACCAAATAACATTCAAACATTTTCATAGAAGAACCAACAACCCACAAAAGTCCCAAGAACCTTATGATTTAAACCTAAATGCAGAGGAGGTGGGAATGGAGAAATTTTGGACTTTCCATTAGGCTAACCACTCTAAGAAAATGTGTCCTTGGTGGATCAATTCCATAAACATTGTTATAAATAAATTTCTTGATCAATAGTCACTATTAGCTAAAAATTTCCAAGAAGCTAAGGTTGAGGAGACTATAGAGGAAGGGGAATTTAAAGGTGAAGAAACCATTTTCCTTTGTGATTGGGCACTCGATCCTTGGTGGGTGCAGGAAGAGAAGTGTCAGTGGGAGAATTACAAGCTATTCAATATGTCCCTAAAAATTATAACCTAAGGAGTAAAGGGACTTTCTCCACTATTACTCTTCTTGCTAAATCCAACACAGTTGCTAGAAAGATTACTCCCTTGTCTCAAACTTATAATAACACAACTCTAGATCAACCCAATAATCCCACTAGTGTTACCCAAACCCAGAAGGTCATAGTGGAAAATATGACCTTGAAAACTATGTAGTACAATGTCATAGAAGATATGAAAAGGACTAAAGTCAACATTTCTATGTATGACATCTGTAGTCTCCCTCAACTGAGATATTTACTCCTAAGCACCTTCAAGTCCCTCTCTATTTCACAAAAAAAACTACAATCACCTGTGAGAGAAAATATCATCCCACTAAAAATAGCCATAGCCATAAAATTAAAACAACATAGAAAGCTACAATAGATGCAGCTAGCATAGGCATGTATTCAAGATCTCAAATCACTGATTCCTGATAACTTTTGAAATCTACAATTATAATATACAGCTAGCATAGGCATGTATTCAAGATCTCAAATCATTGATTCCTGATAACTTTTGAAATCTACAATTATAATATACACAATTGTTTAGTAGATTAGAGAGTGTCATCCAATGTGATGCCATATTCTGTGTGTCAAAAGACTAATGTTGTTCCTTCCAAGTGCACCGCTTGAATCATTTAGTTGGATAGGTATGATGTGAAAGATATGGATGATGTTAAATATGTCATTATCATATTAGCTTCAGAGTCTAAAGTCTACCAAATTATTGCCATCATTGTTGTTGATATTCTTAAATATTACAATTTCTTGTTGAGCAAAGATTGGTCACAAAATTTGTAGGGTTAATTCCCTACTAACTAGTTACATCTATGGTTTCCTTATAAAGGGAAAATGAATCAAATTAGGGTGGACATAGAATCTCACATGAAATGCATTGTTACAAAGTTGGAAGGCCAAAATGAACCTATTAATTTCTCACATTCAATCTTGGGAAACTACCTTTTGGAGACTGACCTTTGGTGTTATGCAGCTCAACAATCACCTCTCAAACCAGATGTTGATATTTTGATGTAACTACAAAATTTATTCTTTTGTATTTGTATTGGTCAAACCTTGAGAAGGTTATTGTAATCTTATTGTATAAATTGCCTCAAAATAAATTATTATTTTATTTTTATACTTATTGTAAAAGTCAAAACGACCCCTCTTAGGGTTGCATCTTTTCAGGAGTCAAGTTATGGGTATAAATAGAGGTCGAGTTCCTCACATTTGTACGCACACACAACTCACCTTATCTTATGTATTTGGAGCACAACAAAGGAGGTCTAGTATACAAGGTCTTGGCTTATTGGTACTTGGTATCCTGGTCTTGATCTATTTGTGGAGATCTATAACGTGACATTGTACTGGTTGAAGGAATCTATACTAAAGAATTGGTTGCATCGTTTTCTCCCCCACAAGGGTTTCCCAAGATATATCTTGTGTTCTGTTAGCTTTTTTTCAATGATCATATTACATGCAATTGTTAATGAATGTTAAAGAAGATAACTGTAACTTCTAAAATTATAACATGGTATCAAGGTAGGCTTGAATAGAAGACAATTTGAAGTCATAGAAGAAAAAAGGAGTTAAGCCCTAATATTGGCTTATTACCCCTTAATTGGGGCATATTATATTAGTAATGTTATTTTATTTATGTCGTCTTTAGGCCATTAGTTGTAATT
>JASDQU010334142.1:0-11577 GCA_032191745.1 Picea mariana
TGTCCCTACGCATTTCTTCACCTTCATCAAGAGTCCAAGTAGGATTTTCTATAGGCTTATTTGGTGTAGAAGTTCCCTTTTTGGGTGGCATGTTGGCCAAGTATCACTTTTGAACCTTGATTTTGAGGTGGTTCTGCTAGACAATATTTCTTCTGTTGTATCTCCCAATTTTTGGCCCTTTTGGGTATGAAAATTTCTCTTATGTAATTCTCTGATATTTATTCTCTGCAATGCCACAGGTCTGATCAAAATTGGATGTGCCAAGTGGAATTTATGGTAACTTCCCCACAACTTGCCGATTTTTGTCCTTTCCAAGAGATCTCACTTGTATAGTGTGCCCCACACAAAATAATTGATATAAAATTCTGAAGCTTGCACCCAAAATACTACAGACTGTCCACGATCCAATGCAATCAGTCCCACTCAATTTGTATACTCTAGGAATAAGTTATGATTGTTTTACCTGGAACACCTTCTTGAGACTAGTCAATAGGGCTAGTCAGATACCCTGTCTTACACAGGGTGTATCTACAAATTTAAGATGCCCCAGAAGCTAAAATTTTTACTAAAGATACAATACTAATTTTTGTAAATTTTTGTTGGAGGGCAGGGTCTGAAACGTTACAAAAACGTTTTTATAGCAAAAATTCCATAATGACTCCTTTCAGGATGATTCCAGAACCCTATCTTGTACAGGATGTATCTCTGAAAGTATAAGGCCTCAGGAGATAAATTTTTAACCCAACGTACCTTGATCCGTATTCTAAATACCCTCCAAGCCGTTCCTTCTGAAACTTTGTAGAAAACAAATTATAGCGAAAATGCCACGGTGTCTCAGATGTAGCAGCGAAACCCCAAGACCTTGAGCTTTGATACCATATGTTAAGAACCAAACTTCAATATAGCATAGAAAAACCTTAGGATAAGTACTCAATGCCTTGAAAAAGAGATAATTTCAGATAATAAGCCTCTTCGAGGGGGAAACCTCATTTTACCCCACTTAAATGTTCAAGTACAAGATGATTCAAAATGAAAATGTCTCCTTGGTATATATAGGAGACTAGGAAGAATAATTACAAATAATGGCCTAAAGCCGACATAATTAAAATAACATTACTAATCTAAATTACAACTAATGGCCTAAATCCGACATAAATAAAATAGCATTACTAATCTAATATGCCCCAATTAAGGGGTAATGAGCCAATATTAGGGCTTAATAGACAACCCGCGTGGGCATCAAAACATAGGGTTTTATGTGACTCTGAGACTTTCACCATCAAGATCTCCGACATTGTCGAAACTTTGATGTGTCCATGAGATCCTCCTCTCGATTTCTTCCTCATAATAGATCTTCAATCATTCTCAAGAGATCCACACCAATAAGATTCTCTCACAAGAATCTCTCCATCAATACTCCAAAAGATATTACCAAGAAGCTCTCCATTGATCCACAAAAAGGATTCTTACCAAATGTCCATCTTACAAGAGATCCTAGCTTCTTATTTATACTTTCATCTTCTATGTCACTTAACCCATTTTTAGGTTACTTAAACCATTTCGAGGTCACTTAAACTATTTTCCTTTTTTTAGGGTTAACAACTTTCCATGAATAGAAAGTTCTCCAATACTTTATCATTTAAAATATTCCTTCTTGATTTTGTCTCTTTACTTTATCATTTAAATAATCCATCTTGACTTTGCCACTTTGGTTTATCATTTAAATAATGATTTCTTCTTTTCAAGCACTTTTACTTCTTTGACCTTTTGGCCCTTCAAGCCATCATATGGGGGTCCTCCAACTTCATAAGGCCATAACTCTCAAACTGTGAGGAGTTATGTGACATTCCACATACCACCGGAAATGGTATGTCAAGCACTATCCATATAGGATAGTTTCACCAACAACTTAATTGATATTCATGTCATTACTCCACATACAAGCATGGGTCCTCCAACCATTCTTTTAGGATAACTCATTCCATAAAGCATCTTCCCGTGAGGGATTTCACCATAAGGGGACCACTTTGGAGTTCATCCATTTGTGCACATTATCAACCATTATAAGACATTAATTATTCATATTTTCATTGATTGGTTTCCACTTGGACATATATCATTCTCATCAAGGGCATCATATCAATCAATTACTTGAAATCAATCAAACCAAAACATTTACATCAATGACATATGATCCAACAATCTCCCTAATAATCAAACCATTGGCATCAATGACAACATGATCCAACAATATCATCTATTTCATAATTGATGTTGAAATCATTATCCATTGAAACATCATCATCAACGTCATTTTCGATAATATCATCGTGAATATCATCATTGAGAACATTGTCATCTACATCTAGCTTAACTTCTTCGAGTTCTTCATTTTGTTGGCGTTAATTCATATACACATAGGATTTATTTTTCCTAAGGTTTTTCCTATGTTTATTTGTCTTTATCAAGTCTCCTAAAGTTTAGGGAGAATATTCCTCTAGGAGAATATTCTCTTCAGGTTTCACTTCAATTTGACTTGTTGAGTGGAGCTTAGGTGTTGCATTTCTTTTGTCACCATGCAACAATGGGATCATCACCATATAATGCACATTGTACTTGGGATCATCACTAGACTAGTGCATTACCCATGATTCCCAGATCTCCTCCTCACTTCACTCTGTTTCAGTCAGTTAACTAAAGACTTGTAGACTACTTAACTGAGCTAGGTGGCAGTTCACTCTTGTAACTTCTCGAGAGACTAGACTAGGTGTAATTTCACTCTCGTAACTGTTGGTGGGTGTCCATATCACTCTATACCACCACTATGGTGCATTGGATACAAAGTATATCATGTGTAAATTATTCATTATTCATTACATTTAATGAGAATTATTCCATTCTTTCTCTCTTTATTCTTATTTATCAATTTCTCTCTGCAAATGTGTGTGGTATTTTATATCTAGTGATATTCTGTGCAAGTTCAAAAAATATACATGGTATCAGAGTCGATGGACTGCTAAGAAAAGATACACCAAATTATTTTTTGCAGGTACCAAAGATTGAAGACAATGAAAAAATGGAATTCCCAAAATAATTCATCCTTACACCTTACAACTTCTTTTCATGGGAGGAGAAGATGGTCATGCTTATTCTAAGTAGAGGTTGTACATGTTAACCATGAATACAGAGACAGAAATGACATCAGCCATAGAAAAATCCAAGTATCTAAATCGAATGGATGAAGCATTTAGAACAATTTGCAGTATCATTTCTCTCAATCTCCTTTTTCACATATATTCCTGTAAAACCCCCAATGAAGCCTATAACACCATGGAAGGGATCTTTTGAAAATAGGATGAGATGAGGGGACACATGCTCGAGGTGGAATTTCTCACATTGGATCCAAAAAGCTTCGACACTATCCAATATTTCTTTACAAAATTCAAGGATTTGTTGTCACAACTCAAGGGTTGCGGGGTTGATAAATCTAAGGAGGAGAAACAAATGGTTCTCACCATTCTCTTCAAACTTGGTCCTAAATTCTCTGTGTTTGTATCCACATTCCATTTAGTTAAATTTTCCTCTGAATCCACCTGGAAGATACCTTCTATTGAGGAATTTATCGAATCCATGACACAGGAGAAAACCAAGCTCATCAACATGGGAAAAATAAAAGGTCCAAAGGCACATGCACTTACTACCCAATATGGAAGCCATCAACATCAAAAATCTAAATATAAATACAAAAGGAAATCTCATGAAAATCTGAAGAAGTAAGGGTACTCAAAACCATTCACCAATGCCTCTGTATCCAAAGGTGGAAAGGGAATAAAAGGGGAGAAATGCACATACTGCCTGTTAGACACAGACCCATGTGGGGGAAAAGGCTATTTTTGGGAGAGAATAATGAAGGTAAGAAAGGACCGCTTGAAGGAAAATCAACATGTGCAAGGGAAGCGTGTGAGGCACGCATGCAAGGGAGACCTAACTACATTAGGGTTACAGTTTTTGAAATACATTGTAATGGCTTACGAGCCAAGGAGGGATATAATTAGTACTTAGGAGGTCTAAGAGGGGGAGAGAGGGATACAAGGGGACAAGAGTAAAGGATTACATGGTCTAATAGAGTAGTACCTAAGTTGGATAGACATAGAAGGAGATCAGTAGTGCCTAGGAGGTAGAGAGAGTCCAAAAGTCGTAAGTTTTGCAACATTTTGTAAGTTGGTGAGCTAGAGAAAAATTGAGCAGCTCAATCCTGAGGGTTAGATTGCAAGATGAGGAGCCTAGTGCTATATATTCATCCTCACATGGATCAGGAAGCTTGTTGATATTTTAAGATCCAAGACTGTAAACATGCATGGCGCAACATATTGTTGAGACACAATAAAGAGCTTGAGATCCAGATCTTTGTGGATGTAGCCTAAGAGGGGGTGAACCACAGTAAATATTGTGTTATATGATTGAATATATGAATATATAATGTTGTTAAGGATTATATGTTAGATGCATGAATGAAGGAATTAGTTAGATCTGATACTCCACATGCATGAATATGAATGATTTGTTAAATCAAGAGATTATACTAAATAAACAAATATCACGAGGTACAAACACATATCTCCACTCATTATGAGGCTGCAAGCATCAAAGTATTGTATCCACCCATAGAGCTATCTCGGTTGAGACTATGCAGTACACCATGTGTGTTGTGTTTCCTTCTGGTTTACCAGGGGGGATGATAGTTTTAGAGGGATTTTATTGGAAGATTATTAAATATGAACCTAGGTCAACTTATGAAAATAGGGTAAGATCAGAGTAGATAACTAATAAAGTAGAATAACAAACCCAACAAATGGTTTTGTTGTCAGTTGGTTGGAACAGGATGGGATTGAGTGAATGAGATCTGCTGAAGAAGCGTAAAAATAATTCCAGATCTGACAACAAGATGTTAAGAGAATGAGAATATAAAAGGGGGTGTTGAGACCATGGAACCCAAAGAAGGAAGATATAGAAAGCTGGTTGAAAATAAAGGATCTCGAATTTGTGCAAAAATATAACAGAAACCCAAAGTTAACACCGCATAAATATTTAGACATGTACGTATTCAACGACTTGCACAAAGTGTTTTTCTGTGATTTCTCACATGTGTTGCAGGAGTGGATAGGTTTAAATAAAACCATCCTACAAATCATATTAGATAGCTAGAGTGAAATTGTTTAGATATCACGCAGTTACAACAAGTTGACAATAAATTTACACGTGCAACAAATTTCTAGTTAGACAACATTGTTGTAGGATTTATCACAAAATTTGCAGTAGATACGACGAAGTCTTACAACTCAACAGAGAAAGAGTTCTTGAAGGAACCTTGAGGTAGGTATATCATATCACTATATACTTCCATTAAGATGTTACTATATAACAAAGTTGTAATGACAATGGCCTCAGACAACTAAACTTCTTTACGTGCATGGGTGAAGGGGGGAAGCACTGACAGGAGAAGGCAAAATGGAGGGAGAAATAGATAAAGGAAATTAGGAGGAGGCCTTGGACCCAATCATGATGGAGGAATACCATATCAGGTAGATCATGGAAACAGTTAGAAGAACGTGCAATGGAGTACCCTACCAATATAATATGAACACCAAGAAGAGAACCATAGCCGCGAGGGAGGGCTTGGCAAGTGATAAAGAAGAGGTAGAGGATCTCTAGGCTATGGAACAAATTGAGGAAATCCTGCATGTGACATATGAATAGAAGAATAGAGGTCTACGGGTAGGAAGAGAAGGAAACACTCCTATCCATATCAGTGTTAGTGTGGAACCCATAAACCCATGTGTGGATAATACACCAATAAGAACTCCACCATTTAGGCAACCAAATTTTGGGAGAAGGAATACAAAAGGAAGTACATCTACACAAGGAACAATAACTAGGGGAGCCAATTCAGGAAGCATTAGTAAAGTATCTACACCACGCAGAGGTAGTAGTTCAACATTCAGGATGGCAGGACATGATCCCACCATCAAGTTACTAGAATTCAAAGGAGAGACGTCAGAGGACCCTGAGAAGCACTTCTTAATTTTTTAAAAGATCTAGGAAGAAAAATAGATCACAGATGAGGACACTAAACTTGCGCAATTATCCATCATGCTAATAGATCACACATTGGATTAGTACATGAGCTTAGCTGCAAACATTCCACCAAGTACAACCAAAATGATTGGAGATATAAAAAATCTATTGATAAATGAATTCGAGAAGCCTATATTAGAGGATCAATACATGAATGAGATTATAGATATTAAATAGAAACCAAGAGAATTTGTGTGGGAGATTGACCAGAGATTCAACCAATTGAAGGGAAAGCTAAAGTATTCCATGATAGATATGAAACATAGGCATCTATTTGTCAATTCAATGCTCCCACACTTGAAATACCCCTTGCGAAAACTAAATTTTTAGACCTAGGAAGAGGCTCTACAGGTATCCCTACAACTGGAAGAGAACCAATATCAGAAGACAGATCCAGCCATAGAGGAGCTGAAGGAGGATCTGGAAAAATTAACATTTCAGCTAAACCAGAACAGTGGTAAGGAAAAAAGAGAAGTCATTTGGTGTACCACATGTAGGACATAAGGACACTATAATAATGAATTCCCAACATTCGCACAATACATGGAAACAGGACTTCCAAACCCTTTGCCAATAGGAGGACTATGGTGTGAGATCTATAAGAAACAGGGGCATGATCCATATCACTATCCAATGATGAAGAAATACTAGACAATAACTAAGAGCTCATATTGAAAAAATTTCAAGTCATTAGGCCATGATGAGAAATATTGTAGGACCATGGACCTGATGAGGGAAAGGAAATCATATGCTTATAGGGTACAAGGAGAATTGATGCCCGAGAAAGTTGCACCACAATTTAACCAAGTATCATCCCCATATAACATTTTGCAACAACAATATAACACTACATAGTCGCAATATAACACTGCACATCCATAGTACAATACCACACAACCACA
Organism: Picea mariana; assembly: GCA_032191745.1. Classification (NCBI taxonomy): domain Eukaryota; kingdom Viridiplantae; phylum Streptophyta; class Pinopsida; order Pinales; family Pinaceae; genus Picea; species Picea mariana. Next base: position 7,038 of record JASDQU010334142.1, read on the forward strand.
CTATATTCCTGTGTAGTATAACCAAGCACCCCAGTATAATGCACCGCGAGGAGATCGAGTTGGTTATAGAGGTGGAGGAAGAGTAATGTTGGGTATGTGTTATATATTTGGTATGAATAGTACGTTGCATCAGGTGCGAAGGGGGGGGCACTTGGCCCCCCACATGAGGGTTCAGGTGTAGTGCCCCCCAAAAAAATAAATTCTGCCTCGGTAAACATGTCACATATTTAGGTGGTGTTCAACACATGGTTTCTTTGTCGATGGTTTTCTATTTCTGGTTAAGGAATTAGGGTTTTTGACTAATCCAAGTCATTGGGTTAGGGTTTTGGGTGTTGTTGGCTCCTATGTGTATATTGTTTTGTAAACAATGTATCACAATGAATGAATATATAATATGTTGATTTTCCTGGTTTGTGTTTCTAGGGGAAAAATATTTATGTAATGTTTGTATTTTCCATTGTATCTTTTCTGTTCTTTTACTGAAAATATGTTTGAAGTAAATATTTTACAAGGTTAAAATCTACATCTGGTATCAGAGCTTTGTTGGCTTCAGGGGGACGATTTTGTGGTCAAGGGTTTGGCTTAGGACTGTGATAAGCCTTGTTACAGTGGGAGATCTGTTGTATTGATTTTTCAGGTGAAAAGAAATGGAAAGCAATTCGAAGATGGAGATCAAGAAGTTTAATGGGAAACTTTATTAGTTGTGGAAGATCAAGATGGAATATATATTGGTGGACAAAGATTAGTGGATAGCAGTAGATCCAGGTACTGCACCTACAGAAAATTCAACAGATGACTAGAAAAAGTTGTATCAGAAGGCAAAGTTCACAATCTGACTGTGTCTCTCCGATTGAGTATTACTGAATATGTCAGAGGAAGATACAACCAAGGATTTATGGGAAACATTGGGGAAGTTGTATCACTCTAAGTCCCTAGTAAATAAAATATTCTTGAGAAAGAAGTTATATAACCTGAGGATGATAGATGGAGACTTGGTGGAAGAGCATTTGAACACCTTAAATACTGTGTTAAGTCAGTTAGTATCTATTGAGACTAAAATTTCAGATGAAGATAAATGTATTAGTTTACTGTGTTCTTTACCAGACTCATGGGATAGTCTGTTTGTGGCCATAGGTAGTAATACAAATGCCTTGAATTTTGATGAAGTGGTCTCATCCTTGTTGTCAGAGGAGATGAGATGGAAGAATATGGAAGGACAAAGCACATATGCATTATTTGCAAGAGGAAGTTCCAAGAAAATAAATAGATCTAATTTGTCAAGTGGAATATCTAAGTCTATGGTTAGATATAAATCTCTCGGAAAGTTTGTAAAGGTATGTTGGAGATGTGGAAAAGAAGGGCACTACAAGAAGTAGTGTAGATCCAAAGTTGAGAAAAAGAAGGGATCTGAAGAATCTCCTTCTACAGAAGAAAATACCTCCAAGGAAGAAGGAGGGGAAGTATACTTGGCTTCTTCAAGCACACATGCATATCATGAGGCATGATTGGTTGACTCTGGTGCATCCTTTCATATGACTCCCCATAGGGAGTGGTTCTTCGAATATGAAAGGTATGATGGAGGTAATGTTTTTTTAGGTGATGATTCGACAACTAGAATCATAGGATGGGGAAAATTCAAGTTGAGGCTCATATATGGAAGGATTATAACACTGCCTGGTGTTCTACATATCCCAGGTTTGGCTGGATATTTGGTTTCTATAAGAAAAATGGATGATGCAGAGGTAAAAATAATATTTGAAAAGGAAACCTGTAGGATGGTTCGAGGAGCAATGGTGTTGCTGAAGGGAGTTCGGTTTGGAACTCTGTATAATATGCAAGGAAGAACTATTAGTGATGGGTGTAATATTTCCATTGTTCTCGATATTGGAGTTGAAGAAGAAAGAACTCCTATAGTCTTTGGAGAAAAGGTTATGCTGTGGCATCAAAGACTAGGGCATATTGGAGAGAAAGTTATTTGACTACTACATGGTAAAGTTATGGTTGAAGGTATGTCTAATTGCTCTCTGGATTTTATTTCTGTGAACATTGTCTATATGGGAAGCCGAATCAAGTAAGATTCCCCTCTGGTGCAATGAGGGCAGAAGGAATTTTACAGCTAGTTCACAATGATGTTTTTGGACCTGTGTTGGTCCCATCATTGGGAAAATCTGTGTACTATGTCTCATTTATAGATGACTTCTCTAGGAATACTTGGATATATTTCCTTAGGAATAAATCTAAATTCTTTGACAGGTTTAAAGAGTTTATGGCTCTTGTTGAGAATCAAACAAAGAAAAGAATTAAGGTGTTGAGGACAGATAATGTTAAGCCCTAATATTGGCTCATTACCCCTTAATTCGGGCATATTATATTAGTAATTTTATTTTATTTATGTTGGTTTTAGGCCATTAGTTGTAATTATACATCCTAGTCTCCTATATATACCAAGGAGACATTTTCATTTTGAATCATCTTGTACTTGAACATTTAAGTGGGGTAAAAGGAAGTTACCCTGTCGAAGAGGCTTATTATCTAAAATTATCTCTTTTTCAAGGAGTTGAGTACTTTTTCTGAGGTTTTTCTAAGCTATATTGATATTTGGTTCTTAACATATGGTATCAGAGCTCAAGGTCTTGGGGTTTCGCTGATACATCTAAGACACATTGGAATTTTTGCTATAACATTTTTTCTACAATATTTCAGAAGGAACGGCTTGGAGGATATTTATTAGACAGATCAAGGAACGTTGGGTTCAAAATTTATCTCCCGAGGACTTATAATTTCAGAGATACAACCTGTTCAAGATAGGATTTTGGAATCATCTTGAACTGAGTCATTGCGGAATTTTCACTATAAAAAAAAAATTAGGTAATGTTTCAGACCCTAAAATATGGATAAGATTCATATAAATTAGTAAGATATCTTTGGTAAAACGTTCATCTTCTGGGTCATATTAAATTTGTAGATACACCCTGTGTAAGATAGGGTATCTAACTAGTCCTATTGACTAGTCTCAAGAAGGTGTTCCAGGTAAAAAAATCATAACGTCTTCCTAGAGTATCCAGATTGAGTGGGACTGGATTCATTGTATTGTGGACAGTCTGTAGTATTTTGGGTGTGAGTTTCAGATTTGTATATCAATTATTTTGTGTGGGTAACACTATACAAGTGAGATATCTTGGAAAGGCCAAATATCGGCAAGTTGTGGGGAAGTTACTATAAATTCTAATTGGCACATCCAATTTTGATTAGTCCTATGGCATTGCAGAGAAGAAATATCAAAGAACTACATAAAATATAGTTTCATACCTAGAAGGGTTGAAACATGGGAGATACAACAGAAGAAAGATTGTCTAGCAGAACCACCTCAAAATCAAGGTTCAAAAGTGATACTTGGCCAACATGCCACCCAAAAAGGGAACTTCTACACCAAATAATCCTCTAGACAATCCTACTTGGACTCTTGATGAAAGTGAATAAATGCATAGGGACATAAATGATTTACAAAAGAATATAGTAACAAAAKATGAACTACAAGAGATGATGGAGGGTTTAAAAGGGGAGATCATGGAAGTATTGAAAAATTTAGTAATAGAAAAGACACCTGAAAGTGAAAATGCATCCCATGAAATTCATTATGAGGACACAAGGAAGGTGAATCAAGAATGGAGAAACTCCAACTTTGGTTTGAATACCAACCACGTTCCTAAGATTGATATGAGGAAGTTTGATGGCAAGGACCCAATCACATGGATACTTCAGATGGAGCAATTCTTTGATCTCCATAATGTGCCACATACACAAAAGGTACGAATTGCTTCTTTATATTTAGAGCTTAATCAATTTTTATGGTATTGATGGCTTTGCTCTCGCAAATCACTTGTCACTTGGACAATTTTCACAGAACAAATGATAGCACACTATGGGGATACAAGGAGTAATACCTTCTTTAGCCAATTGATAAATCTCAAGCAAAAGGGTTCAGTTACTAAGCACATTCAGAACTTCCAAAGATTGAATATAAAGGTAACCAATATTCCAGATGAGCACTTGATTGATGTATTCATAGGAACTTTAAAGGATAACATTCAACATGAGGTTCACCTTTGGAAACCCAAATCATTGGAGAATGCATTTAAGGTGGAAAGAAATGTTGAAAGTAAAAATATGGCTATGGCTACTAGAAGGACCAATCCTAACATATATAGAGAGAAAAATGCTCCTTCTTCTAAAACACCTCAACAAGGTTGACACCTCAACAATTGGAGGAAAAAAGAGAAAAAGGTTTATTCTTTAATTGCGACAGCAAGTACAGTAAGGGACATAAGTGTGGTGAGAATACATTATCCTACATAGATTGTGAAGAGAAAGAAGAAAAAGAACAAGAACCATCTCAAGATGAAAACGTAGAAGCAATTTTGTCTGAAGAGTTGACTCCCATGATATCGTGTAATGCATTGGCTGGAATTAGCACTCCTCAAACCCTCAAGATCGAAGGATACATCAAAAATAAAAAGGTAATAGTCCTAATTGATTCTGG